>CAJNOL010003727.1:0-13501 GCA_905250125.1 Rotaria sordida
ATATAAATATTTTACTTTATTAATTATTTTATTTATTTCCTTGGAATTAATAACAGTAGATGTATTATTTGTTACTTGTTGATTAATTTTATTTACAAGACTTTCATCAAGTAATCGTTGAATCTATTTAAATTGAAAAAAATAAAATATATATAAAAAATGAAAAGAAGAAAAATCATTTTTAAAATTACCATTTGATGTAATACAGATAATTCATTTTTTAAATCAATATGAGCACATGCTAAATATTTAACTTGCATTTCTGTATTAATAATACGAGATTTTAAATCAGATGAATATTGATTTTCAATTATTTCTAAATTTGAATTATCAAATAAATTTGTAGACTAAAGAAATTAATTAAAATTTTTAATAAATTTAGTTTTATATTCGTACTTCAATTGAAGATAGTAATGAATTATCAATGAATTGATTTTTTACTAACTAAAATTTTTCGAAGAGAAAAAAAAGAAAATATTTAAATAAAATATTCTTTTTATAATTTTAACCTTTTTAAATTTTTTACTTAATATAATACGTTTTTGTACTTTATTATTATTATTATTATTAAAACTATTACTATCATCATCAGATGCAACTTTATCATAAACAGGTTCATCATCCGAATCAATCATTGCTATTGATGAAACTTTATTTTGTCGAGGTAATGTATGATCTATTTAAAAAAAAAATTAGCAAAAATCTCTTTAGTTTTTTTTTTCTGCATACATTTTGTTGATGTGGAAACAGTTGATGGTTGAATTAAATCATAATATCGTCTACGAACTTCATTTAAGATATCATAAATGAATGTATTAAAATCTTTTACACCATATCGAGCTAATTTTTGTCGACCCTACAAAAAAAAAAGTATATATATATATATATAATTCGATTTTTGTCTTTCAAAATTATTTTATTCTTTTGATACTTGATTTCGTGTTGCTGAAAATGTTGGATTAACAGGTAAAAATGGTACAACATGTAAAGGAATTAATTTTCGATCAACTTGTGCATGCCATGCTAATAGGAACAAAAAAAAAAGAATTTAAGAAGATTATCTAATCATATTTACTTGATTTTAATTCTCGTCGTTCAACTTCATCATATACATCCATTGCTAAATCTTCAAAAAGTGAATCAGGTAACTAAAATATTACAAAAAAAAACAAATCATTAATTATTATTATAATGTCAATTATAAATACTTGTCGAAGTTTTTGACGAGCTATTAATGCTTGATTAGATATATCAAGACTATTAAAATAAATAAAAATAAATAAAAAAAATTTTTTCTTTCTTCAACTAATTAATTTACTTCTCATTTAATTCAGATAGAACAATATGTTGATTAGTTTTATGATTTGGTCGTTTACCACCAATAAAACATATAAGACAATCAGTTAATTCATATTGAAGTTCAATTAATCGATCAGCTAAATCAGAATAACCATTTATTCTAAACATAAAACAAAACAAAAAAAGAAAATCTGATAAACAATTTATTTCTTTTTTTTTTATTATTTACCGTGCATGTTCTTCTGGTGATACACCCGAAGCATCAACTGTTGCGGGATTACCACCAAAAATACAAAGAAGCTAAATTATATATTTTATATTTATTAATTAATAAATCATTAAAAAAAATAATTTACTTCAATTTGATTTGATTGACCACGACTTGCAGCAACATGAATAGATGATGTTCCAGTTTCCTATAAAATAATTTTATGAATTAGAATATAGAAATATACTTTTGTTTTTTTCTTAAATCTAACCGGATTACGAAAATTTGGATCAGCACCTTGAGATAAAAATCTTAAACATGTTATTATATTATCTGTTCGAACAATCGAATGTAATTGCTATAAAAAGAAAACAAGTAATTTTTATAAACATTAAAAAAAGTCTTTTTTATTTTTACTAAATTTAAATCTTCCAATGTTCCATTTGTTTCATCTTTTGATCGATTAATATAAGCCATTTGTTGATATTTAGTTCGAATAAATTCAGCTTTAATTCTACATATACAACAACAACAATAATAATAAAAGTCATTAGTACAGTCTCTTCAGGATTAAAATGTGAAACACGAATTTCTTAAAATCAGCCGGCTGACTTTCATTCGAAGTTTTTGGGGAAAAGGTTTTAATTGACAGAGCGAATGATTCTGAGCAAGATGATGTGTATTCAATCTTTCCTTCATCGAACTGCATTCAATTTACCGAAGGTTCTAAATCATAAAACATGGCAAAAAAAACATTAAAATTTTCAATAAAATGACGAGAAAAATGTTTCTAGGGCCTTCTGTAAATTGAATATACTTCGACAAAAGCTTCGAATAGAAGTCAGAAAGCTGTTTCTGGAAGTCTTGCTTGCTATTAACATCGAGAGGAAAATTTAAAAATACAATTGCTCTAAACTTATGTCTGCCAATATATATCAACAACATCTGTCACGGTCTGGTGCGAGGAAGAGGGGATGTAAATTTCTACTCTATGCACTTCAATACTTTTTTTTTGACATCGTATTTCACAAAAAGAAGAGATTATGTTTTGAATAGATCGTTTTAATTTCTTACGAAAGTGAATCTTTAGCTGATGGTTTTTTCTTTGGGAATTTATTTTGTGGATCACGTAGACTATATTCCCATATAAGATTAGCACCATTTGAGCTTAATTCATTTAATAACTAAGAACAAAAAACAAAAGTTAAATTCAAATAAGAATTAAGTAGTCTTTTTTTTATTTTCATACATTCAATTGATTTGGTGGCCAATAACTTCGTTTCAAAGATTTTATTTGTGATATATGTCGACCAAGACTTAAATGTACACTACAACATTCATCACATACAAGAACACCATGATTGATCGAACACCATTGAGGACCTTATGCAAAAAAAAAAAAGAATCTGATTTAAAACAATTTTTTAAAATAACATTCTATGATTTTCATGCATTTGAATTTTATCATGATCATGCTGAGTTTGAAAAATCGAAATCGAAAAATTTATTACATAGTCAATCAAAGCATTGTATATAACCAAATAGGAACATATTCTCTAAAGTTAACAAATTGTATAGTGAAGATTCTTAAAATGTTTATTTTCTAGTCAATCAAGTCAAAGGAATAACCAAAATTTATCTCAAAGTAATTATCACATTATTTATGTTCATCTGTTATCGTCACATTCATGATTTCTCGCTAGAGACACATGCAGTCAAAGTTTTTCAGTAACTCCGGTCTCAGTTTAGTACAAACTATTCTAAAATTTATTCCCATTAAATCTTTACAAAATAAGTCTTAAATATTCATGTTTTGATTATCTCGTTTGAATTTTGTTTTGATTGATGTGATTTATAACATAATTCGTTAAAAATCATAGGAAATTTAACTATGATTATTAGTTCCGATTTGAATAACTCTTTTTTCTTGTAGTTTCAGATGGGGGTACATTTTTTGGTAGAGGTCACTGAGACCAGGAATAAAATGAGCACTGAACATGTTTATTCCATGCATATGATTAATATACTATTTCTGATCGTAATAATGAATATTTCTATTTTTCAAGGATACTCATCCTATTTTTTTCTAATTATCGATACATTCTTGACATGCATAACATAGTATGTTGATATATGATACTAATCATTCTATCGAAACTGAAGGTAATACATAGTTAATGAGCATAGAAATTCGTTACTCTTTCATTAGTGAAAATTTGAAATATTGATTTCAAACTTTAATAAATAACACATCAATCTTTCAATCGCAAACATTCCTTATATATCTTACCATTTTGTCCACAATCATGACATTCTTTGACGATAGTTTCAAAACTCTTAGGCATTAATATAAATAAATCATCTATTATGAAAGAAAAAACACACATATATATATATATATATACAATATATAATCTTTATCTTTGTGTTTTGTCGATCATTTTCTTTATGATTTTTATTTTGAAATAAACGTATCATCTGTACATAACTATATAATGAGTGAAAATGATAAATATAAATTGTCTTCTGTATCTCTCACTCATATAAACATAAACAAAAGTGACAGAAAAAAAAAACAATAAAATAATACACAAAGAGAGAAAGGATATCACTTTTGTTTTCAATATCACCTCTCTAGCTTGATCATCCAGCAAAAGCAAAAAAAAAAAAATAATACACAAATACATACATTTTGCTGTAACAAAAAGAAACAAATAAACAAACATCACCCTCAATCACAACATACAAATCCTAAGGCTTTATATGAAACAATTCAAATTGCAATCAATGCCAAGTTTTATCATACAATCATTTATAAACAATAACAAGCAAAAAAAAGAAAACAAATATAACGAGACAAAAGAATTCTAGAATGCACAAGCATATTTACATATAAGTGTGAAATGAAACACTAAAAAATAAATGATTAATTCCACCTGATGAAAATTAAATAATATATAAACAATTATTTAATTCATTATCTTATTGTCGTCGTATTCGTTTCTAAAAAATAAAAATATTGAATCATATATATGGTACCATCGGATAATTCGAAATTTTGATTGTCTAAACTTTAGTCAAAAATAAAAATGTCGAAAAACTAAGGTGAAGACTTCTGAATATTTTTCTCGTTTTTGTACAAGCATAATTTTCTTTTGGGCTACAATAAAAGACAAGTCATTGAGAAGATAAGATATTGCAATGAGATAATTATTATATCGATTATACAATGTGTTTATTCGGCATTGGAATGTTACTATTTGTTTATTTTTCTTCTTTAATGCACTCGAAGATCATTGAAGTATAATATTCTGTACACATTTATCTTCTACTTTTATAAAACTAATCAAATCTTATATATTTGGGTGATTTCGATAAATACAAGAATTTATTCTATTATAATAATCTTCAATTAGGGTGTGGATGATTGTGTCTTCTCTTCGATCATACAACTGATAAGCTTTACTTTCGACATTTTTACTTTCCACCAAAGTTGATTGTATCAAATTTCTTTTTGTCATGATTAGATAGAGCTCGTCGAGTTCTCCGATGTTGTTTGTTTTTTGATTGTATTCGTCATATAGTTATAAAAAAAAATGAAGCATGCTTCTTGAAAAATATTGTTCGATCGCTGTGAAAATCGATTTTTTTTTCTATATAATAACAAAAAAATCATAAAAATGAGTTTGGATTTTAAGATTTTGACCATCAAAACCTCAATTTCAAAAGAAGCGAATATCATATTCATAATCAGCACAAAAATCTGCATCGAATAATATACTCAATACTCAATACTAATTTTTCTCCAATATCCGACCTTAAACCCAAGGTCGAAATTTGACGAAAATTAGTTTTGAATATTGAATATATTATTCGATGTAGTTTTTTGTGTTGATTCTGAATATGATATTCGTTTCTTTTGAAACTGAAGTTCTGATAGCAAAAGTCTTATAATATAAACTTACATTTATAAATTTTTTTGCTAGTATATCGAAAAAAAATTAATTTTCTCAAAAATCAAAAAAAAATTCAGATAAATATTGAAACTTGAGACTATTGGAGTATGTCAATTTTTATAGGCTTTTCTGGTTTTGTTAATCTAATTTTCCTAAAACATTGTCTGAATATGTCAAAAACAACATTTTCACAGGTAATTCAACGAGTTCTATCCAACTATGATAAAAAAATTTTTGCTCAAATTTCGAATTACTGACACCTTAAATTAATTTATTATAAACATACATGTTCATTTGTTTGATCACATATTTTTTGAAATTCAATTTCAAAATAATTAAATAATTTTTCCAGATTATCTTCGGAAATTTTTGATAAATCACTATTTAATAAATTACGTTTTATATCAAGAACTGAATTATAAAATTCGTCTTTTGATGATAATACTCCACTCTAAATAATAAACATACATAAATAGATTTCTTTTTTTTTTCAAAAATTCAATCTTATTAAATAGAAATATTTACAACAAGATTTGTTTGAATAATATCAAATTTTGATGATAAATTTTGTTGACAATTAACATCAAGAAAACGAAAGCCATATTGAGAAAGAATATTACGAAGAAGACTAAATCAATTGAATACATAAAATAAATGAAAATAGAATAATTCGTAGTTTCCTAACTACGGTCAAAAATTAAGCCAATCAACCTCTTACAAAACAGAAGCCTAATACCAAGCTTATAACCTTGCAAATTTGAACACTTCTATACTTGCAAACGTATTAAAACATAGCAAATAAAAAATTGATCGCGATAAGAGATGAGAAACAAATTAGAAGTCCAGTGAACTATTATTCTACGGGAAGATTCTGTGAAAAATGATCACTTTTTTCAATGAGTAAAACTACATTGTCTCATTTTTATTGTGTTTTCAAAAAGCGATCATTTTTTATTGATTGGCTTAATTTTTGATTGCTATTAATATGTAGCCGAAAAAATTACCTGTCCGCTGCAATTGTCCAACTTTCATCATTAGATATGATATCATCTGCAGATCGTTTTCTAATTTCGGAATCTATTGTGAAATGAAATTTAAAAAAAAAGAAAAAAAAAACTTGTTTTCTATTTCTACTTATTATTATTTGTTGATTATCTATGATGTCGATTTCATCATGTTTCATACTAATATCATCATCTTCATATTCATTTTTATGATTAATACATTGTATACATTTATCTTCCATTAATGGTTTTGGTGTTGAATGTAATGATTGTATAGGTGACATTGATGGTGATATATTTGGAGTTGTTAATGTTTTAATTGAATTTAAATTATTATCAAATTGTATTGTACTATGACGTGAAATAGGAATACTATTTGATGATGATGTTGTTGTATCATTATTTTGTTCTTGCATTGATAATGAAAATATATTTGATGTACTATTATCATCGGATAATGTTGATGATAAACTTGTTTGTTGAACAAGACGTGTTGGTGTTGATGGTGATTGTTGACGATAGTCTGATGATGAATTACTATTTGTTATATCATTATTAAGTACTAAGGATGTATTTGTATTTAATATTGTATTTAAACGTTGTTGAAATTCTTGAGATGTATCATTAGAATCAGTTGTACTTGGTCGTGGCATAATTGCTCGTTCCTGAAAATGAAGAAAAAAAAAATAATATTAGAAAGATTTATTAAAATTAAGTTTTTATTATTATTATTAATTTAAAGTGTTCGAACAAGTATGAATATTTTTGAAGAGAATCATACTTTATTTCTTTTTTTTGTTGTTTTAAAACATGCAAGTACAGAAACAGATCCACTTGTAGGTGGAGTTGTATGTGTTGGTTTTGATTCATAACACATATTCGTTGCAGTAGTTACTGATATTGGTTTTGTTTCAGTTTTAATTGATTTATTTATAACAGTTGTAGAAGTAGGAGTTGTTGCTGCACGTACACGAAAAACAGGAACATCTTAAAAAAAAAGGATTAGATAAAATTTTTCAAGGTTAATTAGTTTTTTTTTTCTTGAAAGAAATATACTTGGATTTACGGATGTCATACGATAAATCATAGGTCCATGTGTAGATGATGGTCTTGGAATTTGTTGAGTTTTTGGTTGAAAATTAACTGTTACTGATTTAATCATTTCATCATGTGTTGGACTTGTTCTTATTGTAGTTACATTTGTTATAGGATGTTGTTGCTGTTGAACGGTAGATGTTGGACTTGTATTGTCCGCGATAGTTGCTAAATAATAAAAGTTTAATTAGTTCGATAAATAAAATAAAAATATAATTATGAATATTTGATTGTAAAAATTCAATAGAATTGTTCGAATATATTTTTTAACAATGAAAGGATTATGTTGGGATCGTAATAGGAATAATTTCTTTTTTTTTTTATTGCGAATTATTAAAGTTCTAATGGATGTTTTCATTTAGAAATGTTGTTCTACAAACGACGTCGTACTAACATCTATAGTCTACCATTTCCTTTAAAGATTTTTCTGTCATAAGACAGATATTCTTTTTTTCATCATATGCAAAACGTCACGTATTTGTACTGTTTTCAGCGGAAACTCATCTTATTTCTTTTATCACATATGTGTTTTGTTTATGTCTTTGATAAAGCAGCGTTTTTTTTTTCTATATATTAACAAGAATAATCGGGTTTCAATATTGTTATAGATCTGGGAAATCGATATCAAATGCAAAACGATCTCATTCTCTTCATGTCCAATTTTCTACATCTGTAGCATGCTTGTTACTTTTCTTTTAGATTTAAAACGAGAATATCTGACGTAACGAATATAATAAAAAGTTGAGGCTATATATGATTACAAACCTGCGTAGTCTTAAACTGTTGAAAAATTCAAGTATTTTTGATGCAGAATTTTATGCTGAATAGTTTGACAGTAATTTTAGATTAATATGATGATATCTAGAGTAATAAAAATATAAAACATTCTCCTTAATTTCTTATTGCCGACATGGCTATCGAAATCTTGAGTTATCTTGCTAATTAATTTTGACAGCAAGGACATTTTTATCTCGAATTGGTCTCATGAGAGAGAGAGAGAGAGCATTCAATTATGCTACATTGATTCCTATGAGACACTGAGTCTATTGAAAAAAAGTTATCAATATCTTTTATTTGTCACTTCATTAGCAGCCAATGGCATATGAATTAAAAAGTCGGTTCCGCTCGTTGATTTGTCGACAGATTAAGATTCATGAAGTTAAATTGCCGTAAATCTATCTATGTCGATCGATAGTGTTTTTTAATGGTTACACAATTGTATGCTTATGAAACTGAAATTTTGTCAACAATAATGTGATATTTGGAATCAGTATCAAAAACTAAGTCAAATTATGTGTGTTTTAAATATTTTTTTGCTTCGAAAAATTTACTCTTGAATCTCCTCAGGATCAATCATCATCTTAAAATATTAGAAACTGTTTCATACTGTAGAAATGACTTTTCAATGAAAAAAATATTTTTGGAATTGATCGTAAGGGAGAGCAGGGATAAATTTTTCAATGCGAAAATATATGAAACATATGTAAATTGACTCAGTTTTTGATGCTGATTCCGAATATCATGTTATTTTCGAATTTTATAAATATATGATTTTGTGGGCATTCGAAAAATATCATGGGTTGGCATATAAAGATTTACTACAACTTAACTCCTTTGATCTCGTATCTGTCGACAGGTCAATGAAGTGACAAATAAAAGATATGGATAATTTTTTTTCTATAGATTGAGTCTTATAGGAATTAATGCAGTAGAATTGAATGATCTGTTTGATGAGAGTAATCCGAGAGGAAAGCATCGCTGCTATCGAAAGTAATTAGAAAGACACCTCATGATTCCGATGGCCATGTCGATAATGAGAAATTATGGACAATATTTTGGATCTTGAGTACTCTAGATATCATCAAATTAATCTGAAGTTACTATAAAAAAAAACTCAGCATAAAATTCTATATCGAAAAATATAGATGAATTTTTTAAAAATTCAAGAATGGACAAATTTATGTTCTTATAAGGTCTCGTTCTTTCTAATCGATGCTCAAATAACTTCTCCTAGAAGACTAACCATGATCATTATCATTATTACTATTGCTAGGTGAATAAACTGGAAGAACTTTAGCAATCGGTCGTAAAATTTTGCCGACAGGCTTATCAATCGATGCACTACTTGATGAACGTCGTCGTGATTTTCCTATAGTTGCACCATTATTATTATTATTATTCTCGGATGAATTTGTGAGAAAACTTTGTTGTTGACTATTTGTATTATTTTGTGATTGATTATTTGAATTTGAAGAAATAACATTAATTGTTGTACCTAGAGATGATTGTTGTTGAAGATCAGATGTATTTGTTGTTAATGGTGGTGATGATACTGGAGATGTTGTTATTGTTACTTCTTGTGCTGCTTGAGGAATTTGATCAACTGTACATGTTGTCAATGCCATTGGTACTGTTGTAACAGGACGAAATGTTGTTGTTGTTGGAAGAGATTTATTTAAATCATCACTATGTGTTCGTGTTAATTGTATTGTTGATGGTGTTTGAGATGGAATAACAATTTGAACATTTTTTGGTAATGTTAATGTTGATGTTTGAGTTGTATTTATTGGTAATGTTGTTGAACGTGTTGTTATTGAATTATTATTATTATTTGTTGTAGCAAATTTAACTAATTTAACAGGACTATTATTAACAAGATTTTGTTGTTGTTGTTGTGGTGAATTTGTTGTAGATGTTGGTTGAATAGATGTTGTTGAATGTGGTAAATGTTGAGTAATATTTGATGGTGAAACAAGAATTATTTTTGTATTACCTATTTGAATATTTGTTGTTGGTTTTGGTACAACTGTTTGAAAATTTAATATACGTGGAGTAACAAAAAGTGTTGGTGTTGTTGTTCCTTGAATAGTTGATATAGGAGTTGTTGTTGTTGGTTGAATAATTAATTGAGAATGATGAATTTGTTGTTGTTGTTTCATAGGTGATGTTTGTTGTAATGAATTTCGTAAATCATTTCCTATTGATGAAAGTAATGTATGATCATTACGATAATGATCTGATTTAGAAATTGTTGATGTTGATTGAGATTTTATAGTCGATGTATTCTAAAAAATAGAATTGATTTGTTACAAATATTTTTTTTTTTGATAAATTAATAATCTTTTTTTTTAAAGATATTTGCGAAAGGTAAAGATACAGTTTCTTAATGCGAAGACTATTTGCGAAGTCTTTTTTTTGTCAATACGATAATTGCTTATCTACCTGTGTAGGCTGATAAATAATTTTTTTATTTTTTTTATTGTGTTTTGTATCAGAATTTGAACTGAAAGTTTGTTAAAATATGTAGATTTTCGATTCTGAGAAATTCAGATTAGAGAACGAATCTATTTCATATATACTGTTTCAGAATTTTATTTAATGTATACTTTTGATTATTGTTCAAGATATATGAATAGTTACAATAGTTGCAAGAAGTTCTGCTATCGGATAAAAAGTACATAAAATTCAATCCTTTTGTCTGATATTTTGACTACAAATAGAGCTCGGTATAAACTCTGATCGCAAGCATCGATCCAAGGTCGATAGACCTTACTGCAAAGGATTTATGATGAAAACATTGTGATTTTTCCATAGGACTCAAACAAGGCTTCTTTTGACACATAAACGTTCGCATGTTTATATTGTGTCACAGATAGTGTACTGCAATCCGCTGTAATCTTGAGATGCAAGGAAATCTCGATTGTCTGGGGCAATCTCAATATTGATCTCTTCTTCATTGATAATTGTGATCGTGAGATTTCCAAAGCAAATGATTAAAATTAACCGAAGATATGAATCACTTTTTAACAATTCGTATCAACACTCATGTGAAGATTATCCAACGAATTCGTCATAAATCAGGCAAAACCAAAATCATTTGATATGGAATTTTATTGGTGAAAGAGGCAGTAGTGATCTGTCGAATGAAGGCTCTAACGTTATGAAATTTGTTTCTATGTCGAGATATCCTTGTTTGAAGAAAAAATCTATGTTGATCTTCTAGCTCCTCCTCATGAGGGTCGAGCAAGTTCTAATGAGCTCTTGCAATTAGAATTCACCATGTTCTATTTGTAATCAAATTATGAAACTAAAGAATTAAAGTTTAGGTACTTTTTTATCAGATAGCGGAACTTTATGCAACTACTGTACAATAATTTATATTTACAGATGTGCAGGAGTTATCTATTCTGTATATTTCTATTAGCATTGTACTAAGCTACTTAATTCTTTCATTTTATTTAAATTTAAATAACATTCTTCATGAAATTATTATCTTATTTTTCTCATACGAAAAGAATTTTATTCATCTAATAATTTTGTATTTATTTACTTACATTTGTACCAAGAGTATTTGTTATGATTTTAGATTCTGTATTTGTACTATTATCAGTACTTGGAATAGCTGTAAGCATATTAACAATAAATGGTGCATTATTTAAAAGCGTTATAGCAACAAGTTTATCAACAGTATCACGAACAATTTCTTCAATATTTTCTGAATCTGATTGTATATCATCTATTGTTTGTTTTATATCATCATTTTCTATAAAATTATTATTATTATTATCATCATCATTAAAAGATTTATTTCGTTGTTGTAAAAATAAATTCCTTTTTGAAATATTAAAATTATCAATTCCACGTTTACGTGTTATTTTAAATGAATGATTTGTTTGTGATGTTAATGAACTTGGATGAGATGATGGTAAAACAGATGATATTATAGAACGATGAGATGTTAATATTGGATTTTGTATTTTTGATGATGA
The DNA here is from genome assembly GCA_905250125.1 of Rotaria sordida. Classification (NCBI taxonomy): domain Eukaryota; kingdom Metazoa; phylum Rotifera; class Eurotatoria; order Philodinida; family Philodinidae; genus Rotaria; species Rotaria sordida. The sequence continues at coordinate 12,332 of CAJNOL010003727.1, forward strand.
TGATGATACTGAACGTATTTGAGTGTAATGTGATGGTGAATTTGTATTTGCTTGTTCATTAACACGAAGTAATTCTTTTTGTACAACTTCAATTAATGTATCTAAACTTGATTTACGTTTTGGTGCTTGTTTAGCACGAACTAAACGAATTACTTTTGAACCTAAAAAATAAATATATTAACAAAAAAGAATAACTTATTGAAACAAAAAACAAGTAAAAATATGTGTGTGTTGATACACATTTTCATGTTCATCTAAAATTTGATTTTGTTGATGAGAGAAAAAATTAATTTACTATTAATATCTGTTGTATTTAAATTTTGTCTTGATGTATTATTATTCAATAGTTGTTGTTGTGTTGCATTTCGAATTCCATCTTGTTTTATTTCATCATTAACAAGTTGTTGTAAATCATGATCTATAAAAAATCAAAAAATTCAATAATATGATTGTTTTGTTTTTTGTTCTTTCTTACTTAATTTTGTTGTTGTTATTGGTTGAGGATGTTGAATAATTGTTGTTGGTGGTGTTGTTTGTAAAACATGTTCAGCTAATTGAATATATTTTGTATTTGGAGGACGATGAACAATTGTTGGACATGCATAATTAGCTTCAATTTCCCAATTTGTTGTATTTGGTGATGGATTAATACTAAATAAAGAAAAAAACCAAAGAATTATTTAATTGAAAAGAAATAATTTTTTTTTGTGATCTAAACCTTGTAGCTATTTCAGATAAATGTTCATCATAAAGTGCACGTTTTACTTCAGCTGTATGTCGTTCACGACTAATACCAAATGCATTTTGTAAAGCAGGTAAAATAGTTAGTTGATTTTCTGTAAGATCACCTTGAGCACGAAATGCAGAAATAATTTGAGAATAAGAATTTACACCCATATTCTTAGTTGTTGCCGCTGAATGGCGTTGTAAAATATTGTGTTCCATATTTTCATTCCTAAAATTAAAAATTATAGTTGAAGGACATGTTAGAAAATGGTTTTCTTTTAAAAAAAAAATACTTTATTCAATTGAAGATTTGAAAAGAATTAAAGCAAGTATTATTTCAAACTTGCCTTGTTTGTTTTAAATAAAAACAAACAAAATAGAAAGGAAGATAGAAAATAAATAATCGAAGAAAATCAAAATTAGAGATTATATATCTGTAGTATA
>CAJNOL010003728.1:0-20130 GCA_905250125.1 Rotaria sordida
GCTACGAAAAATTATGATCTTTGCTTAACTTTTCAAATATACGGCATAGAAATATACATTATAGTCTTCATTCTGTAATCATCATTAGAAATTATCGAAAGAAATTGTAACTAAAAGTACTTAAGCTCTGTATTTTCTGAAATCTTTCCTAATATTGAGAACATTTCATAATAAAATTGCTCTGTGCTATATTTGAACACAAAAGTCGTTCTCTTAATCTATCACAATCATTTCTAAAAAATCTCTCTTTGAATACGAAGTTCGTTATTTCAATCATGTTGGTTGTTAATCTTAGATATAATATTTGCTCATGTTTTTGTTCAAAATATGAAATTAACAGTAAATATTTCATCTGATGTTCAATTGTCTAATAATGATAATACACTTGGAAAAGTCAATTATTTCAATGAAAAAAGAAGCGAATCAATTATTCATATTTTTAAAAGGTTGTAAGTAAACTTTTGTTGTTTTAAATAATTGAGATTCATTTCGATTAGAAAGGAAAAATATTTTTTTAATATAGATAACTATAAACGTTTCCTTTTTCGTCCTATTGCAACTCGACTTTAGACTAAAGGTATTGGCTTTCTTAATTCTAGATGATAAAAATGAATGGAACGAGTTCTTTATTTGCTGTAGACCTTATTGAACGAATATATAATTTTCCTAAATTGTCGCCACTCTCTCTCGAGCAAATTTTGTATTCAGGGTGTGGACGTAGGGTTCATCTACACTCGCATATGCATCCACATCCCACACCCACACCCACACACCCACACCCCACACCGTGATGTACTCTGAGTAAGATCATGAGAAGGTTTGGATACAGGAGAAACTGAACAAAGTTGAGAGGATTTCACGCGAATCTATGTAATCTGAGAGGGCTTCTTCTTTTACAAATGCTGAAAAGATGGATGCCAATCCGAACGGAGCTCTCCAGTGACAAACATTGGGATCTATGGATTTTATGGGCTTTGAAAAGAAAGTGTTCTAAAATGCTATTTTTAACTTTTGATGAACACCATCTTCAAACCATTGTATTAGGGTCCTAGAACAGAATCTTGGTGACTAAATAAGATACTTTGCCAAAACCTCAAAATCTAAAAATAATGAGTATCTTCTATGAGGATCATGTTATAATCCTTATGCAGTACTTGTTCTGAGAAGTCTTCTGTAAGCTCGCATGTTATGGATATGTTCAGGAGGATCTGAAGAGTAAGTATTTTGGAATGGTTGATATCAGAGATGGGCAATTCCAACTCTAAAGTTGATGCTTCTTCTCATCAGAGTGAAAATGGAGTAGGAACAGGACAGAATGGAGGTGCCTATCTTTGAATTTTATGAAAACGTTTATAAAGCAATAAATTAATGTGCTACTATTTGATATCAATCGTAGGTTTAATTTTGTTCAAAAACTTATGTGTATTTAACCCTCGGACGCCCAAGCTAATTTTTGGAGATAATATGATAACATGTATTCATATTTCTATGATTTTGATTGATGGACTGGTATTCTTGCCCAAATTAGATTATTTTCCTCTTCAGTCTTGTAAAGTAATTATTAGCATTATACTTTTCCTTTATTTAGAACAGTAAATACAAAAAATTCCTTGAACAAAATGCTCATCACAAACCAATTCTGGGAGCGTTTTCACTGAATTCTTCTGAACATAATGAATATCATAGGCATAAGGGTGGATATATATAATAGAAATCTCGAGACAATAATAATCTTCTCGAAGATTCTGAACAAGAATATTGAAAATAGACTAGGTGCGACGCCATGCACAAAACGTATGCAAGAGAGAAGGGATATGCATGAGATGTAAAGTAGACAGGAAAGAAAGAAGAGAAATGTACTAGAAGAGATCAAAAAGCGACAGTGAAAATAAATGCATTTTTTTAAAGCTTTTGTCAGATTCAGAATATAAGATGTCATTGGAAATTTTATTAGATTCTGAGATTAAGAAATATATAAGAACAGAGTAAAGGACTCTGATCTGATTTTATCTGACTAAATAGGATTCATAAACAAAAGAAAGTTATAGCATTACATAATCCAAGTCTTGTCTGCTCTTATTTGATTCTGTGTGATCCATCATGTTTTTTTACTTATTTGAGAATTGTTGATTCAATAGCTTCTATTATGGAGAAATGTACAAAATACACAATGTTGTGTTATGAAAGTCAATGTTTTCTATTATTGTAATCGTAAAATCATTTTGACTTCACAAATGCTTTGTATAATAGATTAGTCAAGGTACAGCTGTATCTTGGAAATTTTCACATAATAGAGAACGTTTTTCTTTACAAAATATTTCGACAGAAAAAATATCGATGTCCAAATTTTTTTAAAACTATCACAAGATGAAAAATTAAATTTTTTTCTATTATCCTCTACTATACGCTGGAACATATATTTTTGTATTCCTTATTTTTCTATATTGATATCAATAATATAGAAATTATTTTATTTCATATGGTTTCTTTCTATGTTGACAATATAGAAAATAATATATTAATTAATTTTTTTCTATCATATGCCTGGGAATATTTTTCTATATATATAATGTAGAAAACGATATAATATTTGATTTATTTGAACTTATATGCTTATACATATATTTTTATTCTTAGTTTTCTATACTGATATTGATAATATAGGAAGCTTGTTAGCGTAGCCCCTCTGGGACTGAAATATGAAACTCACATATATTCTCTAGCCTCATTAAACTAATACAAAATATGTAAAGTGAAAAATCTTTTGTAGACTATAGTTATTTTGTAGGATAATCGAACATCAGAGTAAGACTGTTTCTAATTTCTGCATTTCGAACAGAAATTTTCTTTTTCTACGGGCACCCTATTTTTTATTTTGCATTGCTACTATTCACTCCTTATTATTCATTTTTTAAATTCGTTTTTCTTAATTTAACATTCTTATTATTATAATCATTGAATTAATTGGCAAATACATCTGTTTTACATATCCATTATATCCATTATATCCATAGCAGATCTTATGCACTATTAGATATATATATATATGTTAAGTAACTCAGAAACAATGATGTTGATTATCTTTCAAAATTATAACTTCATCAACTTTGCAAAAAAACTATAGAAAATCTGACGCCTGTTATCCTCAATTGCTAAGATCCGTAATGAGAAGTTGTCTGTAATGGAGATGACGGTAGAGGGAGGGAAGGAAAGCCGCAAAAATTCGACTTACAACTTACACTCACTATTTTCTTTAAAAATATGTAAGTTCCCCAAAACCACTGATATAGATGTATTTAAAACTCGACGTCCAATGATTCTAATGAGAGACGACACTGAATCTAAACTCTTCTCATTAAAGAGAGTGATAGATTTATAAAAATATCTATTGACATATGTTTGTTTTCGTAAAAGTCAAAATACAATTCTTGTTTTGAGTAGATATCGATACCTATTCGCTAGTTAGACAATCTTCTTCTAAAATTTGTGATTGAATTACTTTGTCTGTCACCTGAGCTATATAAATAGTATAGAATGTATAAAGTGTAATTGGAATATAGAGCTTCATATAAAACAAACAAGTCAAAAAAAATTTGTTTAACTTCATTGAAATCAGAAATGAAATGAATGGAATAGGTATTTTTCTTTTTACCATGTTCAATCATTTCAATTCATTTTCATTCCAATTATCAATAAGCCAGTTCAATAAAATTATGTTTATAAGATATAATATGATATGTGACTATGTTTGCGATAATGATCAAATTTCATACGATTTCATGTACGTAGTCTGCGTTTGTTGAACAAACGACCATGCTTACGCTAATGTCTAATAGAGAGTGAATAAAAATTAACCACTTTATCAACGTAGAAAATTAAAAGAAATTACATGACGATGAAGAAATGAACATTTTCACGAACTAAATACCATAATTGTATTTTTGATTTAGAAGCCATAAACATGACGAAATTTTATTGATTATCGAACTCTATGTTCAACCAGATCATAACTTGCTAGTAAACTTTCTCGAAAAGATGAAATCCTGCCATTCTAATTTTCAAACTAAATTTTCACATGAGTTGCTTAAGCTATTGGGATACACATGGAAAAAAATGAAAACTTCCGTCTGTTGCTGAATATCTGTTTTCTATTGATAAATTTTCAGATTTCGTAAAAGAAATTGAGTAATTTTCTGTACGTCAACCACGATAAAGCAAGCAGATATTTTTGAAAATAAACTCATAAAAACATGTCGAAATTATTACGAAGACAAAATCATAAAAGTGTTTTCAAGCGAATATATCTGTTCAAGATTTTTGATTTAAGCGAAATGAAACTGAATTCACAGATCTTTATAAACTTTTTTGATTCTATTCGTCTCAACTCATGAGTTAGGAAGTTTTCCTTTCAATTTGACTCAATTCAATTCGAATCATGTATTGAATTGCCTAGTTTTTGAATTGAATTGCCCAGTTATGAATCGAATGTATAGTAACATGTAAAATATGTACAATAAAAAAAAGTCATTCTACTTTTAAGAAACTCATCTAACTACTGCGCATTCTTTGACAGTGACATATATGAAGATTGTCTGTTAGATTTCGAACAATTGCGACTCTTTTTTCGTGTTTTTCGAATATTTGACGTATCATCTAAAATTGCCTATACTGAATTGACACGATTATTAAAAATATGTGTTATTGAAAAATATGTTAGAATATATTTATCAATTTTGTTTTTGTTAGGATAAGAACAATATTAGTCGCACACACTCACTGTAAGTCATTTTTATCATTGTGTTCTTAAATAGGTTTAAACGTGATTTTCTTTACATGATGAAGATAAAAATATAATGAAAAAGAATGAATAAATAAATTTGATGAAGTTATTTAAATACTTTTACTAATAATGTACTCTCTTAGCAAGAACTGAGGTGATTACAATACTCGGTAACTTGTAGATGAATGCAACAATGAGAATGAAGTCCTGCTATTTTCTAATGAAGAAAAAACAAATATATACTTCAAAGGAACACTAAATGCAACAAAAAAGTAGACAGCATTTTTCTAATCGCAAATTATTTCTTGATAGTTTTTGTAGCGTTACCATCAGAAAATGCTGCATTAGGATAAGCAATATCATTAAAAGTGTTCTCTTCTAATTGTATATTGGTCGTATGATCTCACTGATTTTAATGATCTTCGTTTGATACTTGTTGAATCGATAAATTTCCTATCAATTGATCTCTTTTCTCGTTGATTTAAGCCATCAAATAGATTAAATTTCAAGAATAGAAATTAAATGATTGACTTATATTGGAGTTTTTTTTTAAACGATTAGCTGTCGACCGATTACTTTATATTGTGCTACCATAATTTATCGTGATACCACAAAACAAAATTTGGATTTTCTCTTACCCGATAATTAAGTAAAGTACAGAACAGGCCTCGAAATCGGATCACTTTTTAATGGTCCGACCCTGCTCAATTGAAAATGGTATTATTAAAAGTATATTTCTTTTATAAAAATAATTTCTACAAGATGGCACTCCATGATCACTGCAATAATTTGTTAGAACATAATAAAAAGTTTATTACTATAGTGATCACAAGTCGAGTAAGGTGGACAATTTTAATGCTTTAAAAAGGCTTGTTAGCGTAGTTCCTTTATGGTTGACAGGTGGAACTTCTATGCCTTCTTGAACCTCATTATACTAATACAATTATTTCTGCGTTTCAAACAGAAATGTTTCCTGTTTTTTACTAACGTATTCACTCGTTAATTTGTCTTTTTCGTATTCCATTTTTCTTAATTTAGCATTATTATTATTCTAACCATGGATTGAACTGACAAATTCAGGTTAAAACTTATACTTACTATTTTTCTTGAAAATATATCAGAGTTCCTAGAAATAGCATGAGAAATAAGTCGAATTACTTTTGAACCGAAAAGCCAAAATACGTTCGCGAATACATCAGCTTTTTATTTTCTTAATTATATTGTCAATCTTGGTATACAGTTAACATTTCTGTTTTATTCTACTTTAAAGATGAACTTCGATTGGCTTCAAAGTTGAAAAAAAACGGGTTTTTATCGTATTCAACTGGTATCATTTTAATCAATTTTTTAGTTTAAAAAAATCGATTAAAATCAGATTTCTTGCTATTTTCTTATGTGGGAAATCTTCCTTGAAAAAAGAAATAAAGTTTGGGCCAGACGACCTATTTCGAGATCTGCTGAGTAGCTACCCTAGTCGAACATCTTGTAAGCAAGATCTTGAAATCTTGCGACCGATAAGCAAGATCTTCATAAGACCTTGAAAAGATAATTTGTACGTGAATATCTTGGTTGTATCAGATAAATCTGTATTTAAGATCTTGTCAAGATCATAGCAAAGATATCGTTTTCTATTATCTTCTCACAAGATCTTGAGTAAAAGAGCGACATCATTAGTGTTTGCATGCTGACTAGTCCATTCACCGTTTTTTAATGCAGATAGAGCCATATATAAATAACGTGATTGAACATACAAAACATACATTTTCAACATAGTTGTTTTTTAAAACTATTTCTCGAGAGTTGATCATTCGAGAACATGCTAATCGCGATCGATGATTGAGAGAGGACTACTCTGAAGCAGTCTGACGGAGATTGAACCATCTCAAGATCAGGCAGATTCCAAGATCTGACTTGTTTCAGTTATTTCGGGTATGAACAATTAAAATGAAAATAAATTGAAAAAATGTCACTACATTGTTTTACAGAAACAAAATAATAAATGCGCTATTTGATAGGTTTGAACCACGCTTTCAGAATGTATTATACGTTGTGTCGCAAATCACGGCGCATGTAACACGTTTTATCTTAGTATGTATCCAAGATCTTATGGATCCATACCTAAGATCTTATGAATCTGTAACCAAGATCTTACATATCTGTACCCAAGATCTGATTCAAGATCTTGGTGCAAGATAATATGATTATCTTGTACCTAAATTTTCAAGATCTGTTTACATTTCTGTGCATTGTATCTTGGCCAAGATATTGCTTACAAGATGTTCCACTAGGGTAGGAAAATAACGAGATCTATAAGAATTCTACATGGAGAAATTCGAAGAACATTTCATGAGAATCTCTAAAATCTGACACATATCTGTTAATCGAAATCTTCATTATAGTTGTGAGAATTATGTTCGGAAGTTGTGAAAAATCAACATGTCAAGTCATCGCCAAGCGATGCTAGTCGTTACAAGGATCCATTGTTGATCTCTGCATGATATTTCTCGAGTTTTCTACCTGTTTTAGGGGGAATTTTTGTTCATATCAAAATTGTAAAATGTTAACAGGATTCACTTTCGATTCTACTAAGAATTTTCGAAGAATTAGCAGACAAAATGATGATTCTGTTATGAGAATCGAATCAACAGTTGTAACTTAGATCAGAGGAAAATGTTAACCTGAGTAAAGAAAATTTTCTAAACAAATTTTCTAAAATTACGCATTTTCGCTTCTTTACAAGACAATACCAATCTACAATCAAAATCTTGATCTAAAATTGAGTACAAGGATCTGCTAGTTGAGACCTTTGGAAGTTTGTGTTTTGTAGGCTATTCAATAGATCTAAATTTTTGAGGATTCTCACAAAAAAAACGATTGTAAAGGAATCTCAATAGCAATAAATACGAGAACTTCTTTTCAAATTTTTATTTTATTCGATTCAGAATTTAACAAAATTTTGAAGTATAGGTGAATTTCATTCCGTTCACGGTTGAATCTGTGTATGATGAAACAAAAGAACTTCTGGTGAAATTCTAGAAGAAGTTTGTTTTGTTTGTCTAGAATCTTCTAAAGATTTGTCATGATATTGACTGGAGTTTTAGACTAGAAACAATAGTTATTTTTATGATTATATTTTGAAAGGGAAGTTGAAAAACTCTGCAATTCAAATATTACTTTTAATGCACATAGTTATTTCATCAATGTTTTTTTTGTTAAATAATTATTCTTGGTAGCAGACAAATCATTTAGTAACACTTGTTCATCATTTCGATTTATGTATGTAGAAAAACAAATTACAAGTAAATTTTTTCTTCTGTTAATCGAACTGATGAAATTAATACAAAATGTCATGAAATTTTATAAACTACATAAAACAATAATAATTCAGTGGAAATTCAACTATTTCAATTAAAAATCTTCTTTCTTCAGAACTCGGCCGTACGCTCAGAGAAAAAACAGGGAATCCTCGCAGAATCCTTTTTGGATTCCTTAAGGATCTAGCGTGAAAACACCAAAGATTTTTATTAGGAAATAATTGAGAGAAGAAGCACATGAGTAATTGACATCAAATAACAAAGATGTATGTATCTAGTTCTTGAAAAAAAAGGAAACTGAAACGGAGAAAAAGATCCAACTGGATTATATGATGTAATACAACGAACAAAAACAACATTATAACAGAAAATAATGCTGTAGTCAACGAAGCCAGAAACAAAAATAAACACTGAGAATTTGCGAACTATTTTTCAAAAATAATCAATAAGTGATGCTTTTCTGTAACATTCTGTAAAGTAGTGACTACAAAATCTAGTTGATTTTGTTAGACAATCGTCACAAACATGGCAGTCTTTGGCGGCAAATATATTTAAGATGTGCCATGACTGATATTTAACTAGAGTTTAGTTTTTAGAATGAAACTATATGAGATAGCAAAATTTTTAATTAATCCGCAGGAAATTTCGCACACAACAGTAGTGCTAGTTGCACGAACCCAAGTAGTTTTCGATGGCATAAACCTTAATTCAAGAAAATTTTGATTCATTTTGGTCTTTGAAAAAAAATAATTTGAATCCATAGTCGCCAGTCTAAACATCTTCGATGTTGAAAGTATTTAAAAATCTTCTTTTTTGTAATTCCGAAAAAAGAAAGACAAAATTAAGCTCGTTCTCCTGTCAATCATGTAAGATAATCCCGAATGGAAAATCTTTCTTGCATCAGAAATAGCGAGAAAAACCAGTAATCTTGTTGAGAAAAAATGTGAATGTGTTTTCTAATCTTGATTAGCTCAAATTTTTCCATTGTATATCTTGGTATTATATTTGACAAAACCTTTTTTTTAACAAGTCCCCTCCAAGAGTTTCAAGTGAAGTGAATCGGAAATAATATTTCTAAATGAATGAACTGATTTGAGACTTTCTTTTCAATCAATTGAAATGATTTAATTATTTTTAATGTGAACATGAAGAATCTGGCTATAATTGAGATCTTGACTAAATCTAATGATATCAAACAATTTTCATCTCTATTATGTAATATAATATGCTTCTAATATGTTGATGTCTCCTTGCAGTTGACAGAAATTACAAAATCTATAACTAAAAAAAAATATTTTAGTACTATTACTTTTCTTCAATCGACAAAAAAGACACGTGTAAAACAGTATGGGAACCATAATTATACTAATGAGAGTAATATTCAATCAAAATTTATTGAAAATTATAAAAGTAGATGAAAAATATATGTATCAAATAATCCTAAGATAATAGTTGAAATTAAAACAACACTTTCTAGTTTTTGAATCGAAGAGACTGCGAAACATAAAATGGCAGGAAATATAAAATTCGAGTAGATCCTATTTTCTATTTATATATAGATCATGGCATAAAACTGTATGAGATGATTACTAATATTTTAGATTTATTTAAATTAAATCAAACTTCTCAAATATCTCTCATAGTTATATGGAAGTGATCAGTCTGATCGGCTATCTCGCTTCTTTTTTTTGTGCACATAAAACTTCAATCTTATTTTATAAAAAAAGATGAATTTTTATCAAATATAGTCAACGTGCAATATTGATAATATGACATTTTTTGATCTGTGTATGTTACGTATCGAAGTTATTTCAAATGAAGTCAATACTAAATCAATATCAATTAACTAATGATATTAAAAAAGATGTATGAGATTATACAGAATTTTTTATTTCTGAAAATATTGATATCATTTTTCTTTATGAATAAACTTGAACGGTATTATTAAGAAAAATCAAACATTAGTATATTCTAATATTTTATATAGTTATAAATCTGTTCTGACTAAACACCAACGTCAGTAACTAATGAAAGAGATCTCTAGAATACTATGTTTTGATTTAAACAACGTATAACCATAGAATTAAAACAGTTCTTATTCTATTCTTTATTCCGGAATGTTTTCTATGCTTCGATGTGAATCTCGATTTTCATTTTAGCGTACAATGCAAGGATAAAAATGAAGCACCTAACTGAAAGTAACAACAGAAGGCAAAATCATGGCTAAAAAGATTAGCTTAAGCTGCAGAATATCTCATACAGAGTGTGATTTTCTTTTCCCGCAGTCAAAATATGTAATATATTGCAAAAAATAGATACGAGTGTTTGGAATATAAACAACAAATCTCAACTTACTGTTTTATCCGTTACTTTTCTTATGATGTTTGTCTGATAAGCTCTTCTTTGAGATTTGTTTCACTGATAGAATTAATATTAGATTCGTACATAGATAACATTAAAGCTTGGTATTCAAAAATCTAGCTAAGTCTTTGTTTGACTCAGTGTGAGTCTGACTCTGGTAAGCGTTTCACTTGTCTTTACATGTAAGTAGTATTTTTCTTATTATTATAAATTACAAGCGTTGTTTAAATCAAAACCTGGTATTATAGAGATCTCTTTTATTCAATACAGAACGTAGTGCATCAGAATAGATTTATAATCGTGTAAAATATTAAGATATAGTAATGTTAGATGTTCCTCAGCAATATCTTCTAACGAATGTCCCAGGAAACATAGGCGTCTCTATATGTTAATAATATCTCTTTTAATTCTCTACAAAGGGCTATAATTCTTATTAATGTATATGATATCCGTAATTTTACAGAATACGCGTCAAACAAACAGTCACACGTGAACCATTTTGTAAAACAAACTTTTCTATTAAGTTATTTTTCTCGTATCATACAATTTTTGTATGATAGCTTCTTCCAGTATAATTGATAAAATCTACAAATCTGTCTCAAAATTGAATACTTTGATATATGTAAATCTGAACACTACGGTGGTCAATGGTTCTTGATGATGAAAGATGATAAGTTGACTTGGTACTACTGTTGCGTGAGTTAAGGGATGTGAAACTTCGCACTACGATCTGCTGAAATGTCCACTCTATTCTGAAGATTTCATTTCTATACTTTAATGGTACTGAAATAACATTCTTGATGTATTGGGCGTCATCTAATGTCACTTAAATGAAGAAAGGCTAAAGAAGTGGATATTAAAAGAAATATCATTAAAATATAGAGAGGCCCATTTTTCTTGAAGAAACATCCGTTACATTTTATATTCATTAGTTTAAAACTTGATATCTATGAAATTGTGTATAAAAATGGATTATTTTTATGAACAGCTTGTTATAATATACACATATCATGATAGAAATTATAATCATAAAAATTAACATATAGAAAAATATATGAATTTATAACTGCCAAAGGAAACATATAATCTTATGATGATCGGAGATGAGTTCCAAAAGATTCAATATACTTTTTCGTATTAAAGAAATAATTCTATAATCTTTGTCTATTGAAACCTCAATGGACACAAGAAAAGGTCATTATTTTTTTGAGCAAAAAAAAAGAGATTAATGACAGATACGAAAAAGCGCAGAGCTTTGTGTTGCAAGAGAACGGGCAGAGTACACAACATTACACAATACTGAACGAGCAATAAATCATACTAAACATAGTAAGATATGTTATCAAATAAAGTAAAGCTGTACAGTTGAATGAATTTCTACTCATATTAATATTATATTAATAAACTCTGCCAGTGCAACCCCTTGAGAGGCTAAAGTGTGGAACTCACAAACTCTGACTTTTATAAATAAATCAAGATTATAATAATTTTCACTTTAAAAACTTATATCTATTGTTAGACACATCGTTAATGCATAACTTCTTTTCTCTTAATAATAATATACCTACGGTATATGCCATAGATTCTAGATATTGGAGAAAGAGATGTAATGAGAAGAACCTTAGTAACTCTATGAACTGTACGAACCATCGAAATTCAATGAAGTCCAGAAACTCATTAAAATAGATGAAATCATGACAGTCAAGAACCTGTTGGTTGACAAAAACTTGTAGAAATTCAGCGAACTATATTTATAACGTGATCATGGAGAATCTAAGCCTCTTCGAACAGTTAAATAATCAATGAAACTAGACGTTTTCATTATCGCATTTCAAGTTCATACAAATTTGAGATGCCCATCACTTAAATCTTGATGAAAAACAAATATATAGAGAATAGAAGCTGAGTGATTCCAACTAATAAGGAAAACTACATACACTTTCACATACAACATGTAAACGTGGTTGATCTTAATCGAGACACTTCTAAAAGGACGTACTCCATCAATTTAGATACATTAATTTCTAATCATAGATTTTTCTGATCTAGGCTTTTTCGTTGCACAATCCAAAACAAAAGTATAAGTAAGAATCCTTGTTCTGTTTACATGGCTTTGAAAAAAGTTGACCGTCGGATGCTGTTGATGATCAAGCACCGCCATTCTGCGAGAACAAGATAGCTTTTAGAATAAAAAGCTATTGTCGAACAACTCTTATGTGTACAATTGTTGTTCGATGGCAAAACGACCGTATCTAGGATGGTGTCCTTCAGAAAGTGAAGGAAAAACAAATCTCTTATTCATTACGAGATGATGTTAGAGTAATCGCAAAATCATGTTTTGTTTTTGACTTTTACTTGATATTCAATTAGATGATGAGTTTCTTATAATTTCATTCCATTTGAGGAGGCATTTTCAAAACACCATTCCGTCAATTATGAGAAAAGTCAATGCCTCGAGTGGTATTCCTTACTCGAGATAATGCGAGAGCACAATCTTTTCTTAAAATACTGATTCGTTGCATTCTCTTTATTTAAAACATATTCACATGTTTTCACTGAGACATCGTGGCAGAAATACAAAGAAGGCAAAAATCTCATTTTGATAATCGCCATACGCTTCAAGTCTTTGAATTAATTGTGATAGTTATCCCAAAAAATCGAGTAACTACACATGTAAGAACTATCGACAAGCGAGAAAAGCTCTTCGAAAAGTGATTATATAATCTGAGAATTTCACCAATGTGCTCAATACGTCTGATTAATAGCAGTGATTCTAATCAAATAATTTGGATTATCAATAATTATGCTCACTTTGATGGCAATAATCAACGATATCCTACCTTTATTTACTCGAGGACTGATTTCCATGGTCGATATCTAAAAACATGAGATATTTGATGAATATCCATTTTCTCGAATAATTATTGTCTGACCTGTGAAATAATCGAGCTGGCTTCAGTGTGTACGATACTGGCGTCGCCTACTGCAGCTGCATCATTCTATGAACAAAAGAAAATAGGTATAAAAAAAGGACAAAGCACTCGCGAATTGTTTGAATTACTCGAACTCTGCTGGAGCTTTTTCTTCTTGCTTCATCTACGGCCGCTGCAGCCTTGATCGAAGCATCTGCAATAAAAGATCATCATTCTTTTTATAATAGCCTTGTTGTATCATTTTCAGGTATGGTTTTATTTTAATCTTATTCCTAGAGATTTTCTATAATTTAGAGTAATTTTTCATTCATTTCTAATGGTTCCTTATGGCTTATCATAGTTTCTGATGGCTTCCTATAGTTTTCAAGTATTTCTAGTCATTACTCGTATTCTCAAGGCATTGTTATGATTTTTGGTAACTTCTAATGATGTATAATGATTTCCAGAATAAAAATTAGTTTATTTCCCCCTTGATCTAATATTTTTAATCATATATTGAAATTCCACTTCATGATTTCCGTATATCAGAGAAACAGATACTTCCTTTGTAGTGATTTAGAGTCTTCTGATATCGTCTTGCGTCTTTTTTCATATCAGTTTAGCTAATTTATTCTTATATTCTATATGACATCCGCTTGATCTCAAGTTAATTTTTATTACAGATGATAACTTGAGTACTTTACTTAAGTGAAATGCATCTCGAATTAATATTGACTACAAAAAGAAACTATTGGTTTATCGGCACTATCAATTCTAATACAATTTTCGCTGTTGTAAAATCAAAGATTCATCTCTCCCTTTGTGTAAAAGTTTATATACGTTTGCTAATTTAGTGATCCTTCTCTAAGATTTCTAACCTAGATTCCTTATATCACTGATTTATGTAAGCAGTAAAGAATCTAACAGATATGGGTGAAGTGTCTGATCTGTAGGATGTTTTACATATATATCCTGATGTAAGAAGTGAATGCGAGTAGGGAATTCTTTTCTGACTTATTAATTATTCGAGCTTTCGCCTAATCAGCATTAAGAATAATCAGCTGCTGTGTCACTTAACAGATTTCTACATCACTCATATCCACACTCTGTCGCCAGACGACGGACACTCTTTATTGAAGTTTATAGTAATTCATCTAACATGGGACTAAAATAAAGTGCACAGGTCATCGTTCTAAATAACATTTAACTAAGACCAAACAGGTATCTACTTTTGATTTCTCACTTATCCTTATCTTTGTATCATAAAGCAATTATTCCAATAGAAAATACAAGCAAATTCAGTTCGACAAAGATAAAACTTCACTATTCACAATTTAGAGTCGTGATTTAATCTAGTTCATTGAAAATGTATTAGAGAAAGAAATCAGCAGTGTGAAACTTGAAAGTTAAAATCAATTCAACATTCAATTTTCAATCGTCTATATTTTTGTGGCACTTACATTGAGAGAAATGTGTGTAGTTGAAAATTGAATTGAAACTTAAAACCTGAACCTTGAACTGAATTTAACTTTCAAGTTTGTTTACATGATCTGTGTTTATCATCTTCTTCACACATGTCAAGATTTAAGAGCTGAAACTTGAAAAGTTAAAATTAAGGCATCGAATTATTCAAACAGTGAATTCAACTACACAAGTGTTTCATGAGAGTACCTTCACACAGCATCTACCTTGCTGAGCGAGCTACAAACTAGGGTGTGAGGGCACTGGCATGGTACTTTTATTCCGCAACACCTACACCCACCTTCACAACAACATCCACAGAGCTACCGCTACACGTAAGATGTATGTCATTATTTGTGATGGGATTCTGCGGTGTCTGCCGCGTTTATGATGAGATCTCAGGATGTCTATCACGATCTCTAAGCAGCGGTGTGAGATGGTTGAATTTTGTCTGTATATCCTTTAATACCGTTTTCATTAATGGGTGAATAATCATTTTCGAAAGGTTAGTTAATCAGCGAATAATTAGCAATTTATTAGATAATTATTATCTATAAATTAAATATTAATTCAATAATTATTCAATAATTATCCAATGTTATTTAAATAATAATTAAATTTTATTTAAAATGTCTGTCGCGATCTGTGTGGTAGGCAGTGGCGTAGCCAGGATTTTGGGCTAGGGGGGCTCAGCCCCTCAAAAATTTTCGACCCATCTTAGATATATGAAACTTATCTGTTAACTCAATATAGAGTTGATTGTTGTTTATTCTGATTCTTTCCTCAAAATATAAGCTGAGCTAACAAATATAAAATGGCAAAAGACGTTCGATCTTCAGTCAATTGAAATAACAACAATAGATGAAATAAATGTGGAAACCTCGGATTTATATCCGAGACTTATGTGTACTTCAAAAAGTGAATGAGACAAATCAGTCACTCTAGAATATCTGGATATAAAAATTAGCCGGGCAAACCTTTTCTATTGACAGTTGAATTCAATTGGCTACTGTTCAACCAATAGGATTTGGGGATGAATACAGCTCACATTTGAACTCTTTGGTCCCGGACATACAGAAAAAAATTAAACGAATTAAGTAACGTGATTGGTCTATTTCGATTTAAATCGTCTTTTTGAGACGATTTATTCGTTAATTCAGTTTTAATTCACTTTGAATTAGTCGATGTTCGGGGCCTTCGCCTTGATTTACTCTAAGAAAGTCGTTTTCCCTATAACTTGATTTATATTGGTCAGTGCTCAATCGATGGAGCTTCGAGGTAAGTGGAGTACAAATTCGAGTTCTCCATCCCGAAAAACCCTGGAGTATCGCCTTTGCTATCAGAAGATAGAGCTCTAATTGTGGATCAATTAGAGCGTGGACAAGAACAGAACCGATTTCCGTTTATTTATCTTTGCAATAGGTGAGTTAGCTTCCTTATTTCTTGATGTTTTATATACCATTTTGTAGCTCGTGAAATTCTCTATCGAATGGTATATAATAATTGGGGTTTTATGTGACCATGATCGGGAAAGCCTTTTAGAAAAGAAAGGACTGGCTGATCCTCACATAGGAAAGCATAGGGGAAAATAATTATTTTTGCAATAACTCACCAATGGTGCGTACACTCATTCTCATCTTCGGACTCAACCGAGATATTGTTGGGACAATACTGTGTAGAAAATTTCATCATGATTGAACTCTGCTTTCAAAAGTTATCGCGTAAACGGCCGGTCGCTCGGCCGGACACACTGACCGATTCTAGAGTGTACTTACTTTTCGAGTACACAAAAATTTTGCTCTTGAATGGGAATAAATATGCGGTTGAACCTTCTTCTTTTTTGCTCTTTTCTTGCCTATTTAAACGTATGTACTGGAATGGACGAAGAGAACTAGCTTGTAAAAATTAATTTTCTTCGTCCATTCCAGTATAAAAATTCAAATAGGCAAGAAAAGAGCAAAGAAGAAGATTCAACCACATATTTATTCTCATTCAAAAACAAAATTTTTTAACTCTAAAAAAAACGTATTACGTTCGAAACGTTGGTTATAATATATATTGTTATATATTTATATTTACATTTATATATTTTACTCTCCATTACTATGTTAAATTTTTATATAATTGTAAATAATAATTTATATAAAATATTTAATAAATTAAGAAAAAGCTAAATTTTTTTAAAAATGATCAATACAACCTACCTAAGACGTATGACACTTTCATTCTGATTTCACAACAACAGACATAGCTTTACTCTGATAAAAACCAATCACTGCAGCCTCCTGCAAAGCTGAAATAAACTACTCATAACCTAATAAACCTCATTGAAACTTGTATTTGCATTTACTGTATTTTCTTTTATTCAAAGACATATGAGTTGCACAAAATCAAATATATATGTTAAACGGTAAAATTGCAAACACTAATCTATTTTGGTATAAAAAGAATATGTCTTTCTAAAATTTCGCCAGGAGGGGCTCAAAGGTCCGTAGGGGGGGGCTCAGCCCCTCCTGGCCCCCTGCTGGCTACGCCACTGGTGGCAGGATGCGCGGGACAACAGAAGGTGATTCATATTTCCACCCTATATACTTCAACACTCCTTTTCGATCGTGTCTCACAAAACTTTTCACTGTTTTTTGTCGATCTTGATTTACACTCGTTGGCCCTGCTCGTTTCAATATCTGGGACAGAAGCTAATGAACATGAATAAAGAATTTTCTGCGGGAATAATTGGATAATACTAAGAACCTTTTTCACATGAACACATTTCACATATGCGAAATGAATCATTGTTAAGAAATGTGCATCGTGGACATTGCCATTGGAATAATTTAGACGTTAAATCACGTTGATCATCATAGTCCACATATGATAATCGATTATCTGCTGTTGGTGGATTGGAACCTAAAACGAAAAAAGTAATAAATAAAGCTGTTAGCGCAAACATTGTAAGATTAAAATGTGAAACACGATGTAGCTGTTGGTAATCATAGAGAGATTGTTTTTTTAAAATATATTGTGGATACATTTCTTCATTCTGCTTTTACTCAATCTTCCAGAAATGCAAAAAAGAAATAATGAGTATAGGATTACAAGTCGTCATTGATAAACGGCCTCTAATCGCATATCAACAAGTTATGTCATGTTTTGTAATGGTCTGTGACTAGCAGGTATCACAGTCTATAATGGATTGCTACTACGATCGGCTGCCGTAGTGCCTGTCACGGTTTCTGAGAGGGAGAGCGATGGGATTGGAGCGAGTCCAAAGTTTCTACCTTATATACAGTGAACCTCAATTGGCTTTCCCCTATTAGTATTTTTCACTTTTCTTCCCTATAGTTTGTTCTTTTCCTACAACCAAACCCACAGAAAGAAAGTGCAGATTCGACTGCATCTTTTAATATAGGACAATCATGAATCAAATAGAAATCGAAATGAGAAAAACGCATCAAAAGAAAACTTAGTTTTTTTTTCACTACAATCTGCAAAGGTAACCTATTGTATCTCTAGCTTTTCACCGTTCGCATGTAAATAGACGTATGCACGCGCAACTTTTATATGTACATTTGATAGCTCATTGCCAGATATTTCGATCGGCTCTGTGAAAGACTATGATTGAGAATACATATTCGGGATTGATATAGAAATATCATTATGAAATTTAGTCATAACCTGTCAAGCCAAGAACTGAAGTTCAAAGAAACATTGGACTTGTTCTGTGGCTTGTATTTATCCATTCTTTTTCTCTCGTCAGTTTCGTTGCCTATTTCCACGTTGAACAATTAATCCTTGAACATAAATATTCGTGCTCTCTATCTATCGAATGATTTCATACTGTTTCTGTACACTGTTTTCATGATGGCACAATACAATAAATAGACCAGTGATTTCAAACACAACGTTTTGCAGGAATATCGTCATAGAATTTACGGATGTGGGTTCAGATCATTAGCAAAACGTTTTAAAATCAAAGGTGGTCATAGATTAGCGACGAGCTGGTATGCCCGATAGAACGATACAGTTGAATCCTTGGAACCAAAATGGACAGGTGGTCGACCACGTACCATGACAAAGGACCAAGTAACGGATTACATTTTATATTTTGTCCATGAGGTGAACATCCAATACAAACCGGTGAATTACAAAATGGTACAAGAACACGTTGAAAACTCATTAAATAAGCAAGTTCCATTGAAAACTATTCGAAGATACGATAGACAAGAATGTGGCATCAAAAGCAAAACAGCTAAGGAGTTAACCAAACGTGATAGTAAATATTCCAGCTTTATTAGCAGTGAATTTGATCATTGCCTTTCAATGACATTCTTCTAACTATAGCTGATGATAGGTATTGGCATGATATTGCGAAATTTCGAAGACGTTTACAAAGATTGGCTAACGATAGGTTAATATTTATCGATGAAACTGCCGTTTATTGCAACATGTATCCTCGTCGAACTCTTGTGGCATCTCGAAATCAGCATTTAACTCTTGTTGAGAAACTATCTGCTTATTCTCAACATTATAATTTCATTGGCGCCATCAATGGTTTCCAATCAATTTCTTGTACGGTTTTAACACCCAATGACCGAAAAGCAAAAAGTATTGAAGGTATCTGAAAACATGTGGTGAATGATTGGATTACCAATACATTAGCTCCAGCAATTAATGCATTAAATATCGACAATACGCATTTAATTTGCGACAGAAGTCGAGCTCATCACAAAGGAAATATGACGAAAGCATTGAAAAACGCGAAATGTAAATCGGTATTGGAATTTATTTCATGCCAACAGCTTCTGCTAAATACGCATCAACATTAGATAATCCTCTGTGGCATTTCACCAAGGAAGTTTTCCGAAGCCATCATCCAATTACAACAAATAATCTTCTAACGCTACTTTCGGAAACTTTTCTTTCACTATCGAAAAATGCAATCACAAGCGCGTTTCGAAAATGTGCTATTACATATGGAGTTGATGTTTTTTATGCTAAACCATTTTGATGTCATGCGTTTCCTTTTAATATAATTCAGATGCAGCAGCAAATGTAGCGAAAAACAATACTATGTTTTCTTTTGATGCGTTTTTCTCGTTTCAATTTCTATTTCATTCATGATTGTCCTATATCAAAAGATGCAATCGAATCTGCACTTTCTTTCTATGGGTTTGGTTGTAGGAAAAGGACAAACTATAGGGAAGAAAAATGAAAAATACTAATAGAGGAAAACCAATCGAGGTTCACTGTAGCAAGTACAGACGATTTCCCTAATTCTGCGGAAAGTTTTTTTTTATTTTTT
>CAJNOL010003729.1:2805-20123 GCA_905250125.1 Rotaria sordida
GAGAAGACATGAACTATATGATAGAGCGTTCAATTCTGCATCGAATGATATGGTACTTCTCTCTGGGCGATGGGGTGAACACCCCATAGTACCATTAGCAAATTGGTCATTGTAGTGACCATACATTATTTAATATTTTTCGTGTAGTGAGACTTATGCCCGAGAGAGAAGACATGGTCTATATGATAGAGCATTCAATTCGGCATCGAATGATATGGTACTTCTCTCTCGTCGATGGGGTGAACACTCCATAGTACCATTAGCAAATTGGTCATTGTAGTGGCCATGTGTGATTTCATATTTTTCATGTAAGCAGACTCATGACCGAGAGAGAAGGCACGGCTTATATGATAGAGCATTCAATTCTGAATCGAATGATATGGCACTGCTCTCTCGGCAATGAGATGGACACTTAAAACAACCCTTAACAAGTGTTTAGCAATAGTGACCATATAGGATCTGTTTTTTTTTCTGGTGAGACTGATAATGAAGATAGTGGTGTAGGTATTGAGTGGAATGGTATTCTCTTGTTCTGACGGTGCACACTTGCAGAGTATGTTGCGTTGTTAATATATCAGTGATCGTACTAGAGATATACTATGGGATTTGTAGCTGCTTCTGATGGCAATGGTCACTGATAGGACGGTATATGTCCATCTATAGGAGGAGTGGAATGTGAAGGAAATGATGATTTAGTCGGAGCTAGGAATTAGATGAAGACGACGAAAGAATCGATTTCCTTAGAAGGAGGAGGTGGGGGTGATTGTCTAGTCGTTGTTGGTGTTAGTTCATTGTTGTGAGTTACAGAGAATTGAATTTTTGGTTTACAGTTTTCGTTTGGAGCACTTGGTAGGTGTTAGTGTTTGTTTTTAAAGAGGATTCGATGGTAACTAAGCGTTTACTATAGGCATTTGCTGGATGGTGTTAGGTACTTTGTGGATTTTTGATGATTGGTTAGTCTAATGATGAATATGATTGGTCGTCGTGGTAGCTTCACATCGATTTCATTTTGTTCTAGAGCCACCCTCGAAAGCTCCGTTTGTTTTAAAATTTGTTGTTCTTCTGTTACGAAGAACGAGAAGAAACATAGAAACGCGAAGAATGACGACGTTGACGGAATTTTAATACACGCAGCGTATGATGACAACCGGTTGTTTTAACGCATGCTATGATATTGAGTGCACGATATCTATGTCGTCTTTACACATGTTATGCTCAGTTTATTTTCCATTTCATCTTGAATGTGTAAGAACAAATTAGATGTCGTGCACTCAATATCGTATTATACGAGTGATGACTGAACGAAAGAAGAGCACAAAAAATAAAAATTATCGACTATTCTCTTTGATTAGTAATATACACATATATAAGAGATAATTGAAAGAAGAAAATGAAAAAGAAACTTTTATAAATTTAATCATTTTTGTTACTTATTACATCAGGTTTTACAAAAATATTATTTTACGATCATATTGATTGAATATAATATAATAAAACAGAAGTTCAAATAGATCAAGTGCAGTAGTTGATTTTTTTTAAATAATAAATTACAGTAAAAATTATGGATCTAATATAAAGATTTGTAGAATAGTTTCTCGTTCATCGATTGATGAAAGTGAATATTCAATCGACGTTAGACTTTTTCCGTCGGCTATTCATTCATTTATTATGATTATCAAAAAATGTTTAAACTTATTTATTCATTTATTTAGCTTTAAAATAAATGAATTGAATAAAAATTAAACAAAATGGATAAACTAAGTAAATCACTTGAAGTTTTAAAATTATTTTCAACAACAACATGAGAAACATTAATAACCAAGTAAATAATTGAAGTCTTTTTTTGTTTTTATCTTTTATCGAACGTTTTTTTTTCTTGATCTAAAGGTAAAGATGAAAATAATTTTAAATCAGTTACGGCTATTGTAAAAGTATTATAATAGAAATTCTTTTTTTAATAATTTTGTATGAATTATAAAATAGAATTTAAAAGAATCAAATTTAACAAGAATTCAAGTTGAATCACATGGAATTATAGAAGATAATTCTAATGTTGGATAAAAAGCATTCAAAGGTTTGTTTTATTTCAATTTCAATTAGATGTTTTATGGCGATTTGACGAATCAGCAAATGTAATACATTCGAAAAAGATTCAACCATTTTATCAGAATATTATGAACTTATTTTTTATATTCTTGGTTGATCAATTAATGATGAAAAAATCAAAGTAAGTAAAAAAGAAAATCCTTGTCATCTAAGAAACCTCTTCTAAAGAAGTAATCAGAAAAAACTTATGCGATTGCTCTAGTTAATCAACAACTTCTGAGTCCATTTTTAGTTAAAACTTAGAGCAGGAGAGGATATTTTTCAGATAATGTAGAATAGGTAGTCTCATACTATTTGACGAAATATCGATTGAGAAACTATCCATCATTTGCAGTAAGAATAATAAAATTTTATTTATCATTAAATATCAATGAAAAATGAAATAAATTAGTCATAGTTGATTCACTGACAATCATTATAATGAAGGTATAAAGTTGAGTGAGAATGAATTTGTTTTTCCTAATATTAATAATAAATAATTTTCAGGAACCTCTCATGTCCTATTCAGTCAATATGTTATCCTATGATTATAGCACGTTTTCTAATGATAAATGTAATTGGTAAGTTTTCTTTCAAATAATTATTTCAATTAATTATAATTTGTCTATTATTTTAACAGATCAATTATTTGAGCATTATAATCAAAATCATAGTAAAATTTTAATAATTGGTTATCTTAAATTAAATATCAAAAAATTTCAATCATCATCAAGAAAAAGTCAACGATCAATAACAAGAACTAGAAATATTGGTACAAATGAACAACATCTTTCAATTAGTATTTGATAAATAATGAATGATTTTATTTTCTATGTAGATCTTTATTTTTTAATATGTTGATACGATATTTTATATTTGTTTACAACATAAAAGATCATAGTGTAATTTGAAATTCGTTGGAAACACATGAAATTATATTTAAATTTATTTGATTTTGATTAATTATTAATTTCAATTCAAATTGGATCTATAGAAGTAACTTGTATTAGTCACACATTAAACACAGGTAAATATTGTGAAAAGAGAACAACACGTTTTTTTTTTCTAAAATAATAGATTATTCAACATATTAACGTTGATTTATTGAAATGAATAAACAACCCGATATTTTAGTATATAAAATGAATGATGAATTATATTCAAAATCAATGATTAATAATGAAAAACAAACATCAGTTGCTAAACTTGTTAATCAATTATGTTTTTTTTTCCAATTAGACATTTAGTCAATGTGTATGGTGCGATAAAAAGTGATGGTAAATCACGTATTAATATTAAATGTGCTACACTAACATATCTATCATATTTATCAATAATTTGATTATCCTATTGTAAGTATGTTTAATGCTTGTTTGAGACTTTTTTTTTTAT
Source organism: Rotaria sordida (assembly GCA_905250125.1). Taxonomy (NCBI): domain Eukaryota; kingdom Metazoa; phylum Rotifera; class Eurotatoria; order Philodinida; family Philodinidae; genus Rotaria; species Rotaria sordida. Next base: position 6,283 of record CAJNOL010003729.1, read on the forward strand.
AAAGTTTCAGTTCAGTAAAATAGATTTATTTTATAATCCAAAATTATTTCCAATGTTGTAATAGTAGGAGGATTCAGATGAATAGGATAAATCTGATGAAGGAGCTTGTAGCAGAGTTTAGTTGACGTGGCTTCAATTGGTTATGGTCTCAAAGTTTTAGTGAAAGTTATCTGATAGATATAAAGATTTTACTATTGAATTGTTGAAGCAAAACAATATGAAATTTTAATCTTTTTGAAACCAACAAAAGACTAGAAGGGTGGCGTGTGGGTGTGGGTGGTGGGTGTGGGTGTGGATATGGATATGAGTATTTTTTTCACCCACACCCCACACCCAGTCCACTCATGGGTTTTTTGTCAAAAAAAAAATCCGATCCATGGGTGGATTGGACTTGATCCAGCCCATTAGGACCTCTGGTAGGAATTGTTGTGTAATGGTCAGCAATATATGCGCACAAATTCTAAAATATTCTCAAGATTTGGCTTCTCTCATTTATCGAGTCAACAAATGTCACAATATTTGTGTTCTCTCATGAGTTATCTTATGATTGATATCATACATAAAACAAGTTACTCACACGCAATGGGAACATCTAACTCCAATCTTCGATCTCGATGCTGGTACCAGAGAGCACTTTCAATTATACCTTGAAAAATTTCTGGATCCGGCCATATCAACTACGGTCCCTCTCTCTGCATCTTACGCTTTGACAACATTTATTTTTTCTGTTTAGTTAAATAAAATCACTGGTAGTCTTTTATTAAACGATATGGTTGATAGTCTATGAGTAGATTTCTAATCGGCATGATCAAGTGTCACGGAATTCCACTAAATGGGATTAGTTTTTAGAGTTGGATGAGAATTAACATTTTACTACGAAATGAAGCAACATTAAAATAAATCTTCTATATGAAAGCTATTCAGTTTTCCACAAGCTTTCAAAATATCAGGTCATTTCTTACCGAACATAATTGTGTCGAATAAAAAACTAAAACTAGTGTCTGTCAGAGAACTTCGTCTTTTTTTGACGTTTTAATGGAGAAGGTTTGAGAAGTTAACATTTCAAATGATCATGGTTAAAGTTCATCTTTTTTTTCTAATCCACGAATAGTACGGAGATAATTTTATTGTTTCATTAATTAAGTTTTATTCTCACAATGAAATCACATTAGAACTTTTGTCTATCTTTTCCGCAAAAAATGCAATTTAACAGGATGCAAAACTATATTTTTTGCATGAAATTAGTCAATAAATCGCTTTCTTAGACACTTCTTGGAGAAAAAATAGTGTTTATCACTTGTCAATAGAGTATTTCAGAGTTTGCAACATATTTCATAATCTGTTGATAGTGCACTTTCGATTGTAGAGAGCATTTTCTTTCCTTTTTCTCAGTTTAAACCTTCCGCATCCGATGGCGACCAATGCCTCGTCATGTCATAATAAATAACACAAAAATTTTAGACAGAAAGAAAAAGGTCATCATTTAAAATCATGATAGTCTAATAACGAGATGAATATTTTTTCTTCATTGTTCGTATTAGATGGCAGCGAGAAAAAAGAAACATATATAAATTGAAACGAATAGAGATATTAAGAAGTAAACATGAACACTGCAAATAAAAATCATCTCAATATATTTGATTTGGCGAATGAAATTTAACTGAAGATTTGTAAGGAACTGAATATGGTCGATGTTCTTTATTCACTTGTGAATGTTAATGAACGATTTGATCAATTAATACTCGATCATCTCTATATTTGTCATCTTAATATGACCACCATGACCATCAGATCAGTATTTGATCGTATCTATTCAATTGATGATCAAGTTCTTTCAAGGATTTGTGAACAAATCTTACCTCGAATTCATCATCAAGTAAATCAACTTACTGTCGAATCACATTCAATGGATCGTCTTCTTACTGTTAATTATTCTCAACTTTATTCATTATCACTTGTTGATTTTCAAGAAAAAATTCTTCTGCAATATTTAAAAGGTAAATTATTTTATTTTATTCATTATTAATTAACAAAATAATGAAATTCTTAAAATATAAATTAAGAATTGTTTTCTTTTTAAATTTAAGGTAATTCAATTCTCTGTAATCTTCTTTCTGAACAAATTACACATCTCTATATTGATATGGAAGTTAAAACAGTAGAGCCACCATTATCTAAAACTTTATCAAAGATATTTGTCTTGATTTTATCATTATGTAAACGATTGATCTCTTTAAATTTTTGTTCATCATGTCGTTATCGTTTAATGGCGATCCATATTTTCAAACCATCAACAACAAATTGCATATCTTCAACATTAACTACATTGAACATTAATGTGGACAATTTTGCTGATTGTCTTTATCTTCTCGATGGACGACTCAATTGTTTATCAACGCTGATTATTCGTGTCCTAAAAATTTCACCTGTCATATCAAACATAAAGAATACGGTTAGTTTTGTTTTGATCAATTATTTTTTCGAGGAAAAAATACGAAACCAAATAGATGAACATTTTTTAATTTTTTTTAATAGAAAAAACTTTCTGAATTGAAATCTTTTTCATTGACTTCATCTGATCTAACAATGGCTTATGATAATTTAATTATTCCATTACTTCATCGAATGATAAATCTCGAAGAATTGAAATTATTATTATCAGTAATAAGATTTGACTCGACTTATATTGATGGTATTCAATTACAAGATGAAGTCCTTATTTATATTCCACGATTAAACAAATTAACTTTCAGTATAGTTACACTTTTATTCAACAATAATATTAAAATTGATCTTAGATCGAATGAAGAAATTCAACGTAGTTTTATTGGAAGAGTATATGGACAAATTGGTTCAGATGTGCAAACTGTCGTAATGAAGAACGAAGGTATATGTCATGTTTATTCGCTTCCATATCAATTTGAAGATTTTTATCACCTGAACAATTCTTTCCAAGGTGGCATATTTAATAAAGTTCAGTGTTTGCTTATGACTGATCAAACATATCCTTTTGAACATTATTTCTTCCAAGTAATCTCTCAAGATTTTCCTTTTCTCAAAGAATTATACATATTTAATTATCAACCACAAAAAGATAAACAACATTCATCTACATGGATTAGATTTCCTTATCTTTTGCTTCTTAATCTAGTGATGGCACATATGGATTATATTGAAGAATTTCTCTTCGATAAAAACATTCATCTACCTCGTTTATTGAATCTTTCTATTAAATATGAATCACTCGCAATAGTTACAAACAATTTTACAAATGATGCAGCACGTATCACTTGTAGCAAATTGAAATGTCTTGACATATCTGAACCATTTGTTCGTCCAGAAAATTTTCATCAGTATTTTCCTTTATTATAATAATCATTCTTCTTTTTTTTTGTTAAAAATTCTATCAATAAAAGGAAGCAGTTTGCGCAAGTCAAATATATATTTCAATTATGATGATCAAGTGAAATAAAATCATTCCAATAAGAAAAAAAAAAGAATATTTTCCATGTGTGGTATACTTCAACATGGAATAGATTTATTGTTATCTTATTGTTATTTACATCTATCTATTTATATTTTAAGAAAAAGATGAATAAGATACTTCTGATCAACAATAACTTTTGGTTTTTCTTATTTTAAGCAGAACTAATAAAACATGTTTTCACACAACAAATTAACTAGTTTAGAAAGGAAAAGAAATCTTTTCATTTTTGTTTTTGCTGATTAATCTCTACTAGATCAATTTGTTCATATTATTGATTGATAATCATGAGAAACCTCTTGAAAAAAAAAAGCTTTTTTTTCATATTGTTCAATTTTCTATTCTCTGTCAATCATATGTTAGAAAAATGCAAGAAAGAAAAATATAGAAATATTATATAAAACATCAAACTGAAATTCAACAACTATTGTTCTTTCAAAGAAAAATCAAAAAGAATTTCGTTTGATTATTTTTATTAATGATTTTAATTACTCATTGTTCATCATTGTTGAGAAAAATAAATTTTCAATTTTAATCAAACTCTTATTTAAATAAAACAAAAATATGATCAATATTATGTTATCCATGACATACAGATTCTATGCAATAATCACTGATTACTTAGTAGATACAGAATATTTAATAAAATGCGCATTGATAAAAATTCTTTTAAGTTAATCAATTATTATGATGAAAAATCAAATCATCAATCTTCATTTATGTTATTATAGAATTGCAGTTAAATATCTTCATTTTCAAGATAAAATATTTTAAACAAATACCACATCTCAGCTTCTATACTATTACAATTAAGATTATTAAGTTCACTTGCTTATTAATGTCTACCATAGGTGGCCGAATATTTTCAATGTAGGGTATGCTCAATAGTTTTTATAAGTCCTTTACTAACAGATTAAAAATAGAGAAGGTAATTTTTTTATGCTATGCTATTCAAATCAAACACAATTAATCCCCTTTATTTCGAACTCACATTTTGTAATGCATAACATTAGCGCAGATCAGAAATGAGTTTGCAACTTATGGCAAAAAAATTGTATTGAAAGCGTCACTTAAACTTTTGTCTTGATTGAATAGTGATCTTTAAATATAACCCATCGAATGCAAAATTTTTGGATCCGAATTCAGGATAGTAATCTTCGTGCCCACAACGGACTTTTTTTTTATTCCCAATCTGATAATCATTTCAAAGACACTACATTTTTTTCGATTAATTTTTCGGTGACTAGCACACTACACATTTTTCAGAGAATCTTGACGATAATATCGTAATAACCAAGTTAGAACTTGCCCTTACTTGCAGCTAGAGCCCATCACGTCTGAATTCTAGGGCTTGTACCTGGATCTAGATTTGAATATGTTCAACAGAAAAATTTCGGACTCATCGCTAAATCTTAGAGTCAGTCAGGTTCTGAACCGATTTGACAAGCTGCATCTGGGAAAGAGTTTTTGATTGTTGCTTGTTATATCCTTTTTCTTTTCTTTATTGCTCGTATTCTCATACTATACTCTGATATCACCGAGACAGCAACGTGATGGTATTACAGAAGGAAACAAAAGAATAATCTTCCTTCGCATAAAATCGAATCACGCATGTTCTGCTTGTCGGGTAGTCGTATTAACCACTGTACTAGAAAGAACCGTATCTTATTCTGTTTGTTTCGTGTTATGAATGAAGGGGAACACTTCAATTCATAACAGTGCTATTGGAAACTAGAACTATGGCGAGGTAGTAGTACTCACAGAAAAGAAATTGCATTGTGAGTTTGTTCAGTGTGTTGAAAATGTTTTATTAGCACTTGAGATGAAGCGCTAAGAGAAGAGAAACTTTTTAGCATCATCTAGCAGATCTAATTGTAAGTACCCTGTTATAGGTGCAGAACTATGTGATTGTTTCATTTGAATTTTAAAAGAATTTTTGAAATATTTAATTGAAATTATTTAATAAAATCCATACGCATAATTAACAATTCGAGCAACTATTTCAATAAATATTGCTAGTAATAGATTTCTATGAATTTTTGTTCAACTGTAATAGAATGATCTATTAAAAAAAAAACAATATAAACAAATAATTTTTTTTCTCTTTTTATTAATTAATTTTTACTTTAGAGTAAGAAATATTATAAATGAAACAAGAACACTTATAAATGATACAGATAATTCAACTAATTGAATAATACGCACAGCTTAAAGAGTTCCTGTATAAGCCTAAATTAAAAAAATTAAAAATAAATAAACTTAATATCAAACAAACTTTTCTATATTTAGCTGTTCTTGATATTAAATCGCAGACATCTGAATAAACACTTGGCTGATATGATACATTTGATCATTTTCCTGATGAGAGACAATGGCGACTGATGAATATCACATAAATCAAAGAATATTTTCTATAAAAATCTTGAAAAATACTAACTGCTTGAATCGACTTCCTCGTTGGTCAATGATGAACATGAAATAGTAATGAACTGATTGGTACGAGTTGATGGCCAACATAAATTATCAAATAAAGTTGGACAATATAATACCTTATTTGATGAATTATTAGATAGAAAAGTGGAATTAGATAATAAATATTCACTTGTTATTGACGACATCGAGATATAATATGAACACATCAAGACCACATGGACAGTCGATTATCAGAATTAGAAGAGAAGAGAAGAAGAAGAGTGTCCTGCCTTTCGGCTACCTGGTGGTATGGGATGCTGTCCGAAGACAGTTTCGAAAGTCCGATATTTTTCCTACAACTATTACTAGCTGTAGCTATGGATAGAAGCCCGGCTTGACTCAGAGTTTTTCCGCTTAATCACTTAAGCTCCCCGCACACAATGACTACCCACAAGGGCAAGTGTATGTCACAATGTAGTCATTATGCTATCGTACGGGTGATCTGAGACAAATAGCCGTTAATGACTTGTCCAGGGTCATTAAACAAATCTTCCTCAGAGGACTACGCAAGTCTGTGTAAGAGCCAAGTCGAATTTGAAAAATTGACTCACGTTGGACTTTGGTATAGGTGCAAAAATTTTTATTGTTCATTTTAAGTTAATCAATCGGTTTATATTTTAAGATGTGTAGGATAGAGTAGGGTAGTGCTAGCAGTTTTCCAGGAAAAAGGCAGACAAAGATAAGATCAGAGTAAAGATTTTGTGAGGAATAGCAGTGTACCATAGGATAAGAATAAGAATTTAGTAAGGTAACATGAAATCAAAATGAAAAAAACCAATGAAATCATGATAGAGGTATGTTTTTATTAGGTTGTTCGATTATACTCACACGATTTCTAGAATATTCGTCACTTTCACATTCTAAAAGAAAAACGTATCGTGGAAAACTCAAATCCATTTGAAAACCTTTCCGAAAGCCTTTTATGGTTTACCAAAGAGTTTTCGATCTCCTCAATCATTTTCGAAAATATCTTCTTGATTTCCGAAGGTTTGAAAATTCAAAGGTTTTTGGAAAATACCAATTTGGACATCCTAGAATACTCTTTTGTTGCTGTTGAAAGCTTGTTGAATATTCTCGGAAACCATAAAAGTATTTTAGAAAAGTGATATTTCCGAAAAAGCCGATCTAGCTTCCGAATGTGTATTTGATGGTATCATTTTGGTTTCCAAGGTGTTTCTTCGGAAACCGTGTAAATTTCCGAAGTTTCTGAGGCTTAAAAAGGTGCTACGAAGAACCTAAATTGGTTCTCTAGTTTTTTTAAAATTATCAAAGGTTTTCAAAGATTGAAAAACTTTCAAAATATTGTTGACAAGAAGATCTTCCAATCCAAATATATTTTGCAAAAAAACATCTTGCATTCGAATTTCCTTTTCTAATCTTCACTTTTCCTTATCTTCAATTCTCAGTACCGAACTGAAATCGATGATAGATTCGGTATATAATACTTATGTATCCATAATGCATCATTGAGATGACAATATTTTCCAAATCTGAAGTTGCTTTATGCTGTCGAAATGATTGGCTTATACGACCAAAAAAAATGATGCTGACTATTTGTAAACAACTGCATTGGTTGGAAGCGATCGTTAAGCTGCATAAGGAACAATGAAAAAAAGAAAGATCAGAATCTTTTGATTATCGCTATATATTCGTATATGGAAAAGTCATCTCTTTTATTTTTTTTCCTGTAAAAAAAGATAACTTCTCTATTCTTACTATTTTTGTCCCATTTTCAACCTGGGCAGAGAGCTTATTTTTATCACTGTTTTCAAAAGTGTCGTTCATTAAACGTTTAGTATTCTTATATTGATTAATATTTTCTATTTTGAAGTATTTCGAATTATATTGTTAATCCCTCCGGTTAAAAGTCCATCTTATTAAATCGAAAATGTGCCGTACTAAATCATCAAATACAACGGCATGCTATCAATGTGATGAGGTATATCGCAAATGTTGACATTTAACTTTAAGTCCAAATTTAAAAATATTTAAATCTAACGCCAAGATTCACGAAAGATTACTTTTAGTCTATCAGATATCATACCAAATCAGATTGTGTATACTTTCATGACACATAACCTTTGTACGATTTTTCAAAATTCAATTAAGTAAGGCACTTGAGGTTGACGTGTTACTTGTATATTCTAAAAAGTATATTATACATGAGAAACATTCTGAGAAAAGAAGAATGACCGGCCAATAAACAACAAGAGAATGTTTGACAGAAAGAAAAATGACATCATCTATTCATCATTGTCTATTATTATGACATGAATATTTATCCTTCATTGTTCTCTCAGACAGTAATGAGGAAAAATAGATATGTATATATAAATTAACACGATTGAACACAATAAATTAGACATGAACATTTCGAATAACAATCATCTTCATCTACTCGATTTACCAAATGAAATTTTACTCATTATATTTAAGAAACTAAATATAGTCGATGTTTTCTATTCACTTGTGGATGTTAGTAAACGGCTTGATCAATTAGTACTTGATCCATTTTATATTCGTAAACTTGATATGGCATCCATGACAATGAAATCATTTGAGGATCGTATCTACTCAATAGACAATGAAGTTCTTTCAAAAATTTGTAAAAATATTTTACCTCGAATTCATGATCAAGTAAATGAACTCATTGTTGAACAACATTCAATGGAACGCGTTCTTCATACAACCAATTATCCTCAACTTTACTCGTTGTCGCTTATAGATTTTAAAGAAGAAGTACTGCTCGAATATTTAGCAGGTAAATTGTTTTATTTTTATTTGAACTAATACAAAAAGGAAATCGTTGTATATAAATTAATAATTGTTTTCCTTCGTTTTTCTCTCAAATAAAGATAATACAATTCTTCGCAAGCTTCTCAATGAACAAATTACACATCTTCAAATTGATGTTAAGGATACGACAGGATCACCACCACTTCCTGAAAACCTTTCAACTATGTTTGTTTTTATTTTATCTTTATGTAAACAACTAATCAAATTAGATTTTTGTCAATTCGATCATCGATCAACGTTTTGTACTTTTGACTTATCGACCAATTGCAAGTCTTCAACTTTGACTACATTGAAAATTGATGTGGAAACTTTCGATGATTGTCTTTATTTACTTGATGGACGGTTCAATTGTTTATCAACAATGATTGTACATGTTGGAGAAATTACACATACATTAGCAACTATAGATAATACGGTTAGTATTATTGTCAATTATTGGCTTCCAAGAATCTTTGTTTCATTTTCATAGAAAAAACTTCCCAAATTGAAACATTTCTCATTATGCTCGTGTCCACGCAGAGTTGTTTATGATAATCTAATTATTCCACTACTTCAACGAATGATAAATCTTGAAGAATTGAGATTATTTCTGTCAATAACAAGAACTGACTCGAATTATATTGATGGCACTGAATTATATAATTCAATTCTTATTTATATGCCACGATTAAACAAATTTACTTTCAATATAGACACATGTATAATCAAGAAGAATATTGAAATACCTCTGTCATCGAATGAAGATATTCAACGTAGTTTTATTAGAACAAAATATGGACCAGTTGTTTCATATGTTGAAGTATTCTCAAGAGAAAAGGAAAGTAGAGGCCACAAGTATTCACTTCCATACGAGTTCAACAGTAGATGCCACATCCATTCACTTCCATATCAATTCATAAGTTTTTTTCATTTAAACAATTCTTTTCAAGGTGGCGTGTTTGGTAATGTTCAATCATTACTGATGACGGGCATACGCCCTTTTGAGCATAACTTCTTCAAAGTCATCTCGAAAAGTTTTCCTCTCTTGAAAAAGTTGTATATATTTAATAATGAGCCACAGAAACACAAGCAACAATCGATGACATTAATCATATTTTTTCATCTTATTTTGCTCAATCTTGATTGCGCTCATGTAGATTATGCTGAACAATTTCTCGTCGATAAACACTGTCATTTACCTTGTTTGCTAGACCTTAATATTGGCTATGAATCACTCGCACTAGTCACAAACAATTTCACCAATGATGCAACATATTTCACTTGTTCGAAATTGACTTGTCTTCGTGTAAAGGAGCCGTTTGTTCCTCCAAAAAATTTTCATCAATATTTTCCTTTATTGTAAATATTATTTTTGTTAAAAATTGTGTCAATAAAAGAAAATAGTACGAGAAGATTACGCATACTTCGATCATGCTGATCAGATAAAATAAAATGAATATAACAACAAGAAAAATGTTTTGGCTACGCTTTGACAAAGAAGACTTTGATTCAGAGGTGAATGGAGTAGCTAAAAAATCACTCCGCCACCGCCCACCTCTTTATCATATTGAAAAAAAGTTTTTTTTTTTTTTTTTTTTTTTTTTTTTTTTTTATTACGCTCTAACTGTGATCAAGAAGATCCTTACAGTACAAAGAGAGAAAAGAAAAAAAAAAAATGTTGAATAGAGAGATAATAAGAAAAGGGAATAATGAATGAAAATGAAATAGGTCACACAAACGAAAATAAAAAAACAACAAAATACGACCAACAAAGAAAGAACACCAGCGAAAAGAAATGTAAGCGGTAGAAAATAAACGCACATAGCAGTGGACACAAGAGAACATCAGCGATCAATGAAGGAAGACAAGGTCGCGTCAGCGTGCGTGGAGAGCGGTAGAAAATAAACGTACAAACGTAGAGGAATCTTGACTAGAAAGTTTCGGGATATTCTTGGAGAAGTTGAACATCTTCCATCTCGAAGCAGGGGATTGATGAAGAACAAGGAACTGATCTAAGCCAGGAGACAACTTTTTCTAATATAGGGGTACACTCAACGAATCTTCTGGAACGTCTAAGGCCTTTCAGAGGAAATTCGCCCTGGCGCCACAAATTCCTAAAAACATTTAGGTTGGCTTTCTCCAGAATCAGTTCCCCGTCGACTGAGTCGGCTAAGGCTACCAAATATTTGTCCCAGTATGAAAAGCATCTATCTTCCAGTGACTTTTCATTCATCGCATATGCAAAAAAATTTTCATTCCAATGCGAAGAAAACATAACTTTACGAAGACATGTGAAGTAAAAATGAGAGAGGTCATTTCTTTGTTTATCAGAGAAGAGTGGGAATAGAGGGTAGATCCATGTAAATAATGGAAGAACGTATGATGCGAATAGGGCACGTCTTAACAGAGGGGAGGAACAGCCAGAAAGTTTAAATGACCTAATTAGCGAGACACGTTGTCTTATTTTTATCATTGTTTTTTGGATCATGTAACTCCAACCTAGTTTGGGGGTGATCCAATAACCTAAATACTTAAACTCTCTGGCCCAATTGATCATCTTTACGTTGTTAGGACCGTAAGAAATATTAAATTTCGGTAGGCCTATAGCACGAGCACTGAATACCGCTTCTGTTTTGGAGAAGTTTATCGGTTGCATGGACAGACATGAATAATATTCAAGCTGATCAAGAAACCGTTTAATACGTTTTTCCAGGTCTAAACATTGCTCGGTAAAACGTACGCCTAGTCGTCCAGCAACTATTGCAGCAAGATCATCTGCGAAAAAGTGACTCGAACACCCCGAAAGGAATTGACCCATATCACAATGGTATGTTATAAATAAACTCGGAGTTAGTATTCCGCCTTGAGGACCGCCTTTTTCTATCGAGAACCAACGTGATTTACTACCATTGATTTCTATAAAACCACGTCTATTTCGAAGCCATGCATCTATCCAGGCGAGATACGACGGAGGAATACCTAATCTACGTAATTTTCCTATGCACCCAGTGAACCAGAGTTGGTCAAATGCCGACTTAAAATCAACGAAAATGGTGCAAACAGGGGCACTATTCGCCATTAGACTATATATATCTTCTAGGAATAGTAGTAAGCGCGTTTGTAATCTAAAACTGTCTCTAAAGCCTGATTGACTGTCGGGAAGTATTCCTCTTCTGATCAAAACATCCTTAAAACGTGTAAGAAATAGTTTCTCACCAACTTTCTGAAAGGAGTCGAGTAGTGAAATTGGCCTCGTTGCAGAGGGAGAGCAGATAGACTCTTTTTTAGCTAGGAGGATTATTCGAGTGTCTTTCCATGCCAAAGGTAGGGTAGCTTTTTGGAAAGAGAGATTATAGAGTTGGAGAAATAGGGACCAGTTCGAAGAGGCTAGAAAACTAAACATAAAGTTTGAGATTCCATGAGCATCCAAAGATTTCTTCCTTCGTTTTGCCTGCACTGTTTCAAGTAGTTCATTTAGAGAAACTTCAGGAATCTTTTCATCTTCATTGTCGAATTGAACCAAGGGTGCATCAGTATAAGGATGTGGTCTTATGACCTCCTGTTGCTTAAAGAAATCTTCGTAATAATTAGCAGCAGCCTCACACATTTCCTCAGGTTTCTTGATGATATTTCCTAATGGGTCAATAAGTGCATGGAGGGAAGAGGAAGAAGGTTTTAGATAACGTTTGGTTTTCGACCAGAATGAAACAGATATCGGCGCAGGTGTATTACGACAGCTAAGCATTGTAGTGAGTTGGAGAGAAAAAAAAGATTTTAATTCTTTTTTCGCAATTTTCCTTAAAAGGGAGACTTCATTTTTTAGCACAGAACTTCTGGTTCTTATTTGTCGAAAGGATAGAGCTCTTACATAAGACAAAAAAGCTCTTAGTTCAGCCGGGATTGCCATGCGATATCTGTCAAACGGAAAAGTAAATGTACAACGAGCCGAAAGAAGATATAGAAACTTAATATAATCATTGTATGCTTCATCAAGGTTACTTTTATGCCATATCCCCTCCCAGAAAGTATATGTAAAGTCAGTAAAAAATGCAAATACCTTCCAGTGTGTATTTTTACCCAAAACATTTTCCTTAATTCTCGTTGGGATAACTGAGAGGATGGGAAGATGATCGCTCGTTGTGTTGCCTTTATAAGTTTGGATATTGATGTTAACGCCACTCGCAAAGGCATAGTCAATAGCTCTACTAGAACGAAGAGAGGTTGGTGTCTCCGGTATAAATGGGGCTAAGTGATTCATATCAGCCCAACACAACAGTTTATCTGCTTTATTACTATCGTGAAATAGGTCAACATTGAAGTCTCCGTAGAGAACACATTTATCTGTAATGAAAGGAGACATATCGTCCCACGACCATGATTTGCTCTCGGGAGCATAGACTCCAATAATACGAAGATTTTCTTCAGCTTTAATATCCATCACACAAACATTTGGTAGCCTACAGTCGACTCTGTTGACCAGAATGCCGAATCTAACTAAAACTAATACACCACCATTACGGTTTTCCCCTTTCTGATAGAAGATCGTATAATTCGGGAATGCTTTTTGACATAGTGAAATATCAGTTGAACCTGTTTCGAAAAGGATAAGAAGATCAAACTTAAAAGAGGTCGTAAGCAGAAGGATTTCCTGCCATCTTAGATCAAATCCACGCACGTTGAATGATAGAACCTGAAGAGATGAGATAAAAGAAGTATTATCACGAGGTACATAATTTTGCCAAATAGAAAAACATGAAGATAGAAAAGGAGAACTCTCCCATTCCGACAGAATGTTCGAGAATAAGGTATAGTCAAAATGGGATAAACATTCACTAGCTCTTAACAAAAAATTTTCACGTTTACATAGTTTTAATGAGGAGGTACAAGAAAAAAAAGGAAAAGTGTCAGGTGATAAAGTCATTAATTAAAACGGTGTTTACCTTCTCTTGTTTTTCTCATTTGAACAACATAGCGTTCTAGTCTACATTTTAAATCGGCATCAAGTGTGTTGCCTTTTTTGTCCTGGTTCTGTACGGCCATCCACGAGAATACCTCTTCCAACGTTGGGATAAACAATTTAGTAAAAAAATTTTCATGACGACCAAGTAAC
>CAJNOL010003730.1:0-20113 GCA_905250125.1 Rotaria sordida
GTGCTAGATCGTTGCTTTGACAAGCTAAATAGAGTGCTGAGGGTTCTATAGTTGGATCAAGAGAACGATGATCTTTATGACGTTGGAATAGTTTTCGCATTCGAAGTTGTATTTGTAAATCGATTTCACCGTTGGAAATTGTAAAGACACGTTTAGTTCGGTGTCATGTCTTGTATGAAATGTGTGTTTGAATAGTAACTACACTTTGATCTCTTTTCTGTCACGTTTATTACTTCCTCCATTTGCATATGGCATCGTCCGACCAATAGAAAGAAAGGGAAAAAGACCGAGTAAGTAATATTTATATTTCGTATTTACTTACTATTCCCATTAAAAAACGACAAATAAGGAACGAAAAAAATGGGTACTGTAGACGAATTAATGGGTATGGATGTGTCAAGCAAAGTACGACGCGTTTCGAACTTGCTTAGGGGACTCCCTTTCCGGACCCAAAATTTTCAATTTTTTCATTTTTTGTTTTTTCTTCTCTACATGTGCTTGCAAGTGTTCTCTGTCTACTGGTGACGTTGTGAGAATTCAAATATAGCTCTAAAGCAAAAATAAAATCGAAACGATAAATTGATTGCCGTAGAGGTATAGCATGATTTTTTTCTCTCTTTTTCGGTTTTCCAGAAACCAGGTTTTTTAGCAAAAATCTACAGAATCGCCACCGTTTCTCAGGCACAGTAAATCCGATCGAGCTGAAATTTTTTCTACAGATAGCTCTGCGCATAAGTGCGAATATTTTATTCAGTGTAAAACAAGTAGTGTTTTTTACGTGTCAGAAAAAAATCGAAAAAACGTAACTATGTTAGCGTCAATAGAGCGTACTCTATTACCGCTAACTGTCCAGTTGTTTTCTATTGGCGTTTCTTCTTTATCTTCTTAACGGTTAATCTGTTTCTCCGGACATTCCAGTGATTATCTTTTTTTCTCTATGATTCTCCTAGTTGTTGTTTTTCTCTTCCCAGTGGTATTATTTATTCATCTTTTCTCTATTGTTATCATTTTTCCCTATTAATGTCATCTCTTGTCTTTCTATCATTATTATCATATTTTCTTGATTTTATTAATATAAATAAAACCTTATTTGGTTCCCATCATCACATCCTTATCAATATATCAACATACAGTAAGTGCGTTTTATTTATTTTACGTGAGGTACCTCGTCCCCGTAGCAAACCAGGATTAGATATAACTGTCATCTGGCCCAGATGTTAGCGTGGGCAAGAATATTAGGCAATTAAATAAATGAGAACCTCACAAACTAATCCTCTCGCATTCTGTAATAGAAGTCTTCGGGGCTTTTAAACTGTCGAAGCATTCAACATTTTTTAAGAAGCTTCTATTGGGTCCTACTATTTTTAAAAGGTTCTAGGTGCAAACATTTTTCAAAATGCTTTAGAAATTTTCTGAGTTTTTAAGGATATTTTGAAGAATTTTCAAAGGTATTTTGAGATTTTCATGCTGGCGAATAAGAGTTAAACACACTTTTACCTTAAGACCTTGTGACTTGGTCAGGTTTAGGATGAAAATACTAATAAAAGATTTCAAAAATTTTGAGAAAGTTTTTTGAATGAGGAATCTTCTAATACGTCTCGCACATTGATCCCTTCGAGAAAGGTTTCTAATAGAAAGAGAGCCTCTAATACGGAAGGAACTTCTATTACAGAAAGAGTTTACACTTTTTAGCTTGTTGAAAGTTTAGGAGACTGAGTCTACGCTGAAAAAAATCCTAGTGCCATCTTTGTGATGAATATGTTTGAAAAATTGAAGTTTCTTTCTTTGAGAGTAGCAATTAAGTAAGTAGCCTCGAACTAAAACATACATAGGCGAATTACTGTAAACAATATCTATGAAGAAACATACAAGTTGGTGTCGATCAATTTATACTTGACTCGTAGTGATTGAAGTAACTATGTCCATATCATATCTTTGTACAAAGAATCTAGGATTATAGCAAGTATTTCTGAAGAATCGTGAAACTTGACGCTTTCTAATAATTTTGCTTGTCTCTCCTAGGTACCTGTAACTTTTATCGTCGAACATTTTGATGAATTTCAAGTTTATTTAGATTTTGTTGACTACTTTGAAGAAAATTACATTGAACATCGAATTCGTAACGCTTATCATCGGATTTCTCGATTTTCAATTTCTGTAAGAACTGTATTTCACATCGGGATCAGCAGTTACTACATACAAATAATTCTTCGGAAGTATGACATTATGCTCTTCAATTAATGTGAAGTTTTTCAAGTACATTCTCTCTTCCAAATATGACAAATTTGTGCTTAGAATTCATCTCGCATAAATGCATCTAATTATTTACGAATGTATCATCCCAGGTGGATCATTCCGGCCGTCGGAAACGGCGTCGTATCCGGCCTGAAACGACTATAAAACGGCGAATTACTGCAGTAATTTTGGCCTTATTTCGCCGTAATCTGTCATACCGTATTACGACCACCGTCTATCGCTAGAAAACGGCGGTCGTTTTTTTCCGGTTTTGCTTCCGTAATCTGGTATGACGGATTACGGTGCCGTTTATCGACGTTTTACATCGTTAATCGCCGTTTTATAGCCGTTTCAGGCCGTTTACGACGCCGTTTTATTGGACCTGGGAGTAGTCTTCAAATGAAACAACATGCGAATCTGATAATGGCAGAGAGATTGCAAGCTGAACTAGTGAAGTTAAGAAAACGTGCTGCATATGAACATATGGATGAATAACTACAACAATTGGTTGCTATTTTTTATTTAGAAACACGAGAAAATCATTTCAAGAAGGCTGGACGTTTGTTGAACTTTTCATGTCAATTATTACAGTAAAAACCCTCAAATGTGAACACTCATCGGAATACTCAAAAGTGTTCACTATTTGGGTATCGGTGCTTATTGTAACAGAAATATATTTCTGTTCTCTGTACATAGGCCAACAGCAGCAGACACATGTCTCTTATCCCTTTACTCTCGGAACCATATGTTTAATTTCGTTTGACAGAAATGTCTCCAACTTTACTCTCTGTTGATACTTCATTCTCGAGATAGATCAGTCAGTTGAGATTCGAGTTCACAAATGATCGGATGTAACTTGGATTGCTGAGTGATCGATAGACGACGGAATCGTTCGAACATTTTAAATTTCCGTTCAGTATTCTTATTCTGATTCGTCTGATAGTTCGACATGTATTCGAGCTATCGCTTAAAGATCTTTGAAATGAATTAAATCGAATAGTCGTACTTGTCAACACGTTTTCCACAAGACAGACTACTTCCTTCGTCATTGTCTTTGATCCATTCAATTTTCTGCTCTAGAGTCAAATCGTGTCGTCTGGATGTTTTCGAATGGCGAAGATAAGTTGTGGAAAATAATTATATTCGTCTTCTATACATGTTTGAGAGAAAACCTATTCCACTGTGTCACTCAGAATTCTACTTTTTTATATCTGTACGAACCCATGTTCGAATAGAAGCAGAACAGCAAATATTCACTTTCGGGAGGTTATTCTAATTAGATGCTGCGAGTGCGAAAAAAAGCCTTTCCAGTTCACCAAAAGAAGGTGTTCGCTAAGAAGAGGTCGATTTCAAGAAAAAAGCTTGCCATCGCAATCTCTGATGAAGCTAAAATGTGGAACTCATACTCACAAGGGAACATTCCCAACTGTCCAATCGCTTTGGATTGAATATATGCTCAAATGATAGGCTTCGGTGAGTTATCAAACGCTCTACAAGAGTTTGGTTTTCCATGCTTCTTGAGCAGAGATATACAATTGTTATTGTTACTACTTTTGGTGTATTACTGTACTAATATATTCGATATTGTACACTAAACATGCTTCGATCCGGCCCAAATTTATATCAGTACTAACGCACTCAGTGCTGATTAAGATCTCAGAGTTTGAAGATAAAATCATTGTTTGTTATCGAAGATATGAATTTGTTTGACACTCCGATTGATTATTAAAAAGTAGCATGTGCTCTTTCTCAAAAGCGCAAGTATTGATTAATGTGATATTTTCAGCACACATTTATTTCATAGTGAGCATGCATTTGGAAATGTCAGCTTATTTGTCGGTGCTTTAGTTAATAAGAATTGAGTGAATGAGTTCGCGTGCTTCTCACTATGAAACATCAGAACTGATGTGCTAAACTTAATTTTCGAAAGATGTCGACATCTTGCATGTATATTTTGTTGACCGAAATAAAATCTTTTTTTTGTTTGAATGCGTCATTTCAATGGAATTGTTGATGGTCAAAATAAGCAAAGAGAAGTGATTGTGTACTGATGTAGTTAAAAAGAAGACGATATGTAAAGTGAAAGAAAGTACCTAGAGGAGCACACATTCGCGTTGAATATGTATAGATTTAGTCACGATATATTATGTCTATTACTCTTACAAATATTATGTGCGTAATTGTTCTTCATGTTTGCTCATTTGATGCAGTTATTATGGCTATATATTATGGATTGAACATTTTTTTCAACAACTCTTCCTTCCACTGATTAAATACTTTACTCTATTTTCTTTGTTTTTGTTGATTCTGTTCTGATTTATAAATCTGTTATTGAAAATAGATCAAAAGATGAAAAGCACGCAAATTCATTCTTCCAATTCTTATTAACTGAAGCACTCTCTAAAAAAATCTATTTATTGGAAAATCCAAACACGTTCTGAAATCTATTTGGAAACTTTCAGAGGTTTTCGAAAATGTTTCTAGTCACTTGAAGTGTTTCTGACAATGTCCTCTTGGTTTTCAAAGGTTCGGGAACTCTTAGATTTCCTAAAATACTGATTTCAACACTCTGAAAATATTTTCGAATACCTTTCTTCTGGTATCGGAAGCCTGATAGTCTTCTCAGAAACTGCTACGATTTTATGGGAAACTAATATTGCCAGAAAAACTGAGTTGCTAGTCAAAGAAATATGCGAAAATATTTCTTTGGTTCCCAAAAATTCTGAATCTAAAAAAGGTATAAGGGGGCACCGAATTCGGTGTCCGAGTTTTTGTTTGACATCCCGAAAGGTTTCCAAAGTTTTAAAAATTTTCAGAATGTTCATCAAAAAGATCGTGATTAGAATCCAAAAGCTTCTTGAAACAGTATTTTTCGTGCTCGAATTTTCTCTTCCGATCTTTATTTTCGCTCAACTTTAAAGATTTTTAGTGAACTGAAAATTTCTCTTATATTTAGTATAACGTATTTAATTACGAATCATTCTTTGTTTGCATCAACACCTTTTCGAAATCTGAAATAATTTCGTACTTTCGAAATAATCTAATCTTATATTTTCATTCTTAAGCAAATCTCAATTTTGAAACCATGAGGAAAAACATTATGTTAAGAATTCAAAAGAAAATAATGTTATTAACGTAAAAATTATATTTTTTTCGTTGCTTTCTTTTTTATTAAATTTAATCAAATAACGATTAAATATAGCAATCATGACTGTTAAAAACTGCAGAGTGTGAGAATGCCAGAATCTTCTGGCTTTAGATGATTATTATAACTGGTTTATTCCTAAAAATCACAGGATTGAAGGCTTTCAAATTACGTGAAAAACGTCAACTTGAGCGAACATGTAGAGAGATGATTGTCATTTATATGTCATCTAAGCAACATATGTATATATTGTTTTCAAAAGAATAATGATTCATGGTTCTAGAATTGTCGTTTTTTTAGCATTTTCTCTTACTTTTATTTTGTAAGCGCACAAGAATAAAAGATTAACTCTTTAATAGGCAGGTTCAAAACGATATACTTATGCTCGACTATTATTCACTTTTACTGGAGTGAACCTTATCGTATCGACATTCGTGATTCATGAAGAGGGTGCATTTTTACTATCGTTTTGAAAATGACTAGGCGTAAAAAGTTACACTAGTTTTCTACTGATAAAGATTTTTTTATTTTCTAAACGTTTTCCATTATATTTTTCGTTTTTTTTTCTGGTGAAGGGCTAATCTTCTCAGATAGAAAATGCACGAGGGAAGCCATCGTTTCTAATTGTAAGCTGCACGTAAGTTAAGGCTCCTATTGATGAAATACTAACAATAAGTTATATATTACAAATAGAAACTAACTAACCTTTTTTTTATATTCAGATTCATATCGCAAAGCATACAATGCTGTATTTGATTTCAATCTGAATTTAGACCAAAAAAACACTTAATTTCAAATAGATATGGGGAACTAGGGGAACTGAAAAAATATTCGTTCATATATATATGTTGATACCCCTTTTCTTTGGGAGGGTGGGGCTAGGGGACTCGGAGGACTAAAGAATTATATACATTTATATATATATATATATATTTTTAATTCATAATTCTTAAGTTCCCCAAGTCCTCCTAGTCCTACCTCTCAAAGAAAATGGAGTATACACATGCGTATGTGAATGATAATTTTGATAATCGAGTAAGGGCACCATCAAGAAAACAGGGTATGAAATGTGTGTATGCGCGTGTAGTAATGAGTTATTCGAAGCAGGCTATTAGAGCAATACGCTTGTCGTTGAGTTAGGATGAATAGGTTGTTTGTGGTATGTCCTTTGTGTAGTATGTCCGTCTGCTTAAGGCTGCATCGATAGAGAGGTATTTTTTAGTTCCTAGACCCTCGTCGTTTGAAAAAAGTGAGCGTATTCTTTTTCCAAAATTCAGTTTGAAATCAAAAAGATCATAGACTCTCGAAAAGATACAAAAATGGTAAGTTACATCTAACAAATAGAAAAAGAATATTTTATTCTTTACTTTTAGGTTGATATCAATATCATATCAATGGTGAGTTACATACAATGAATAGAAAATGACTATCTGGTTCAGTTTTTAAGTTTAGATTCCAATCGATATGATAGAAATGATAAGTTACATATAATGAATACAAAACTGATATTTTCTTTTTTTATGTTAAGTTTCATATCAATATGATAGAAATGATGAGTTATACATGACAAATAGAAAGCGACTATTTTATTTGTTTTTATTTTTAGGTTCAAATCAATAGGATAGGAAGAGTAAGTTGGATATAGCAAATAGAAATTGAATATTCTCGTTTTATATTTAAGTTCATATCAATATGATAGCAATGGTAAATTACATATGACAAATTGAAAATGGCTATTTTTTTATTTTTAGATTGATATCGATATAATAGCAATAGTAAGTTACACAAAAAATTGAAAATGACTATTCTATTTTTTTTATTTTCAGGCTGAAATAGATATGATAGGGATGGTAAGCTACATATTACAAATTGGAAATGAATATACTGTTTTTTTTTATTTTCAGGTTCAAATCAATATGATAGAAATGGCAAGTTACATATAACAAAATCGAAATGAATGTTTTCTTTTTTAGTTTTAGGTTCATATCTCTACAATACAAATGGTAAGTCGCATGGGAAAAAATTGATAACTTCCAGCTTCATTTTAGCTGTTCTCTTCCCATCGTTCTAAACAGATCGTTTTTCGGGATCTTCGATAAAGTTTCTATGATATCTTTCGAGTTGTAGAAATCTATCTGGTCGGCCCCAGAGTCTTTAGTTAGCATATCGCCTTCAAAGTTTTCATGAGCTTGAAAACTTTTAATCCATTTTCCAGATCAGAATCCCAAAGACTACTATAACTGACTTTTCTCGAAGAATTCGGAAATCTTTTAAGAATTTTCAAGGGTACGTTTTTTAGAGAGTACATAACGGCATTTACAGAGCCGACGTGCAGCCTCGATGATTCGAGATCCTAATGCTCTGAAAAGTGCAGAATGTTCTAGAAGCGGCTTTACGTTCACTTTTTTCATGCTTCCTCCATTGGAGATGGAGACCGAAATCTCAGATTGAATCTTTCATTTAATATTCCTCAATCAGTTCGAGAAAATCAAAATAGACAGCGTGAAATAAGCGAAAAATCCTA
Organism: Rotaria sordida; assembly: GCA_905250125.1. Lineage (NCBI taxonomy): Eukaryota > Metazoa > Rotifera > Eurotatoria > Philodinida > Philodinidae > Rotaria > Rotaria sordida. The sequence goes on from CAJNOL010003730.1 coordinate 7,905, forward strand.
AAATAAGATCGGATCTCTCGGACGACTTTCTTGTTATTTTGTCAAATAAATCTGATCGGTCGTTTTATGTCGAAATCAGCAGGAGAGCAAGGCTACTAGGTAGAATTTAGAATGCAGACACAAAAAGATACCGTAGAGCATTATATCCACAGGTAAGAAAAATGGCATAGACTAGAAGACGAGATTTTTAGAGACCTTTGGTGTGTTGCACTTGCTGCTTGGTAATAAAGATCATCTGTATCTGTACGTTTAGAATGTAAAGCAGAAAATTTTCGGATACATATTGACACTTATTATTTTCATAGTGAGTTCCACAAAATTGCTCAGTGGGAATTCAGAGTGTTTACTATAATAAGATGTCCATTGTGGGTGGCTATACTATGTTTGTTTAAGTTAACTAAATTCACATGATGTTCTCTATGTTAGGACTAACTGTTGGTGTGCCTAGATACTGAACTGAGTATGACAAGCGAAACACGTTCAAAACACGTTTATTCTAGCATTATCAATGCTTCATCAATTCAGAAAGCTGTTATCTCTCCAACCTCACTTCTGAGATGTTTTTGATTTACCTCTATCGTAAAGATTTTTAACATATTGGCAGCTCTTTGTACAAATTTAACGCGCACGGCAGCCGTCCAATGATAAATCAACCTGTGGGTTTGACATGTCAGCAGAAGACTCATTGTTGATGTAACAGAAAAATCACGATCGGGACGAGAAAGGAGGTCGAGGAACAAGAAGATTGATTCTCAATAGTGAAATATACAATATCATCTCCTCTTGTAAATATTCATGTTTATCCCTTCGCTTCACACCAAAACGTATACATTGTGCAACAGAATTTTGACTTCATAACTACCGGTGACTAATATGCTGAAAAACCGCTCAGCTACCAAGAAAATAACTATTCTCAAATGGATCATTATGTTCAGCACAATAATTGTACGGGTATTTACGTTAAGAAAAGATAATTATAATCAAGTAATTCAATTAGCTAAGTTTGGATAACACAACTGTTGTGCCCGTTCCCAACGCTTCATGCAAGCAACAGACTCGTCGAATCGATTGGTTAATCTTCAATAGGCAGAATTTATAAAAATCAGATATGTAGCCAAGAGTGGAGGACGAGGGGGGAAGGTCGATGCTCCTGCTGAGAGAAAACATTACCTGGAAGGCATTTTGTGAATTAAATTTTCTCGAAACAAAAACGGCTCTTCATCATTGTTGTTCTTTCCTTGGGTTGCTGCACTCTAAAAAAAATCGGTTTTTTACCGAACCCCCAAAAAAGGTTCCGCAGATGTCTAAAAGCATCCAAAGATGTCCAAAGTCTCAAAAAAAGGATAAAAAAATCTACGAAACCTTTAAAGGTTCTTACCGTGTACCCAGGATAAGAACCTTTTGCTGCGAAACCTTTTTTTAAGTTTCGTACAGCAGAAAAAGGTTTCGTAGGAAAATACGAAACCTTTAGAGTTTCGTATTAAATTCTACGAAATCATGAGGATTTAGTACGAAACTATTAGGGTTTAATATTAAACCCTAAAGGTTTCGTATTTTCCTACGAAACCTTTTTTGTGGGTTCAGTAAAAAACCGATTTTTTTTAGAGTGTGGTTCCTCTTTCCCTTAGAAAATTTCTGAGTACGTGCATGGTAACGGTATTAAATATCCCTTTAGTTTGAGTTTAAGTTCAATCTTTTGAAGTATTTTTTGTCGTTCCTGTGAATAAACCATTATCCAGGTAGCGCTTTTCAACTTGCTTCACTTTTTCCTCGGTCTCCTGTTATTGCAAACGATCATTCTGAAGTCGTACTTCGACTAGCTTCGTCCTGGGCAAAGTGAAGCAAGATATTTTGAAAATGCGTCGTTTCGTTTCGCAATGTGTTCCCGAGAAGCCTTCGAAAGAGTACTGACACCTTCATCAGTAAGAAAGAAAAAAACAGTAAAGACCGACGTTAACATGATGTTGTTTTTACGTTCTATTAATATTTAATCGCTTGCACTGTCATGAAAACAAAATTAAATGTTTATGTCAGCAAGTAAGAAAAGCAAAGCGACACACTAATGCTGAGTGATTAGTTTTTCTTCGATGTCTGCGATCCAGTGATGCTTACAAACTACATACCGATAATTACGACGAATAAGAGACTTGGAAGATGAATTTCTTGCTTCTGTAAATCACCGTTTATTCTACCTTTCTAGTGGATATTCACTGAAGCAGGATAGATGAAATGGTCAGCTTTCAAACATTTGTCAATATATTACAGAGTTTTTTGTAGTTTCTCCATATATTGATCGTCATGGCAGTATGTTCGACTTTGTGTTTTATTAACGAATAATATTTGATTTTAATGTCATGATGAATTTTATCTAGAATTATCGCTAGTCCTATAGACGCTGAAATACATATGAGTCATCAAGATTAATTTGAATCTTGTTTTATTACATCTCTACCGCAAATTTTCTTGGTAGGGTGTGTGTGGATGTGAACGAAACTTAGACCCATACTCCATACATATACTCACATCAAAGCCCACATCCATACTCAAGCCAAAGTCGGCTTGTGCTTCCTCGCTGCGGAATATTTTTTTTCGGCACTTGTGTTACTTCCGATGAGGCGCTTTCGTCTCTTTTCCCCACTCATCCACCATTCTATGATGCTGCTTTTTAATGCTTCAGTTTGCTATTTTCTATTTGCTTAGTTTATTGTTTTTTATGCGTCAGAGCTTTGCTACTGATTTTTTTAGGATCTTGATGCAACCAAGAAGGTAACCTCTGTCAAAGAAAGATGAAATATCATAAATTTACGTCACCGATCGCGCTGATGCTAGGTCCTCAAGTAGAAGTCGATGAGACTAGGACAATCCTAAAAGCGTTCACTACTGCATGCTTTACTTTCTAAGGTATGCATGATCGACTGAATTTACGATCCTTTACAATGATTTGTGGCGAACCTGATTGACAGAATTTTTACATGAAGTTTAGGTAGCAACTAATTCTTATAGTATCTCCAAACTCTTGAACATTGCGGTTGAAAGAAGATATTTCTTTTTGGATTATTCACAATTGGAGAAATTCGACTTATGGATTTTTTTTCTTTTAACGAAGCGTAGAATTTAGAATATCTGATATTTTGAGAAGAAACAGTCTTTTAGGCAGAGCTTTGAAGGACATTGTGCGGACTAAGAGAATTGGTTGTCAACTAAACATCTTTTAAAAGCTTTCAACGCAAATCCCACAGGACTAAAATGTGCAACACGATGGAGTTGTTTCACATTAACATGAGGATGATTCTTATTGTCATATCGATTGGTTGCAAGATCAAGATAGCATGATCTATAATTTTTTGTGACAATCTCTGATCGCAGCTGAAATCCCGCGCCATGAGAGAGAAATATATTTTTGAGGATGTGGCTAATTGTGGATGGGTATGGTTGCAGAGAAGAGTCACATATACCCACCCTAACTCTCACAGCCACTCACAGACTCACACATATTCAATTATTCACACCCTCAAGTATCGTTCACTTCTAAGTACAGCTAATCACTGACGAAATCGAAGTAAATATTTCTTACTAATAAATATCGATTATGTAGGATGAGCGTTGAATACCTAAAAATCTTACGACTGATGTTGATGATCAATTCGAGCTAGGTTTTCTGAAAATGGGGTGAGTGATATAACACCAAGAAAAAGAAGAACAGTAAATTGCATTGCAGCTACTGGAAATAAAGGAACTTCCTCACAAGATAGTTGCTTGTCCTCACCAACTTGTTAAGTGTCCTATTCTTGCCGTCATTGGTAACACAAACTACAACAAGATTGAGTCTATCATATTTATTGGTATCCGTCTTGTTTGTATTAAATAATCGAAAAACTCAATTGTTCGATTTCATTATATAGTTCTGACAGAATTGAACAACCATGAACCAGACTAACTTTTCAAGTGTAATTATGTTCTATAAATTCTGTTGATCACCATTGCTTTGGCTGATTGAGAGCTATGATGTTTCGATAGTGACTGATAGATTAACTTTTGACTTTGATTTTAGATTACACGGATCAAACTTTCTTCAATCAAGAACTACAGACGGCCACATGGAGGATTCACTGAAAAGAATTGAAAAGTGTGTTTACCATTATGACTGTGGACCATTGTCTACAAATATAAATGAAGCGACTAATTCGATCGCGATAGCTGAAGAAAATGTGCTAAATAGGCCTCGTTCGCTTATATGGCGACTCTTTCACAGTATAAACTATTTACTAGCATCCCTATGTTTCGTTGCTGCATCCACCATGTTTTTGCATCGACTACGACAAGAAGGTCCTAGTACAGCGGCAGCCGGTGGTTGGCTCTATACTTTGGGTTCATTCTTATTCCTTCTAGGTGATATACAAGAGTGGTGGTACTACCGAATCGGATGTTTTTGCTATAGCAAATACCAAGATGCATATGAAAACGATAATAATGATCTCTTTTGCTATGAACAAGGAACAATACTTGGGTGTATAGAACGAGCTGAAATGGGGCTTAATTATTTTCTATCCGCATGTGGATCTATGCTTTACCTTGCCGGTTCGATTCTATTCATACCCGGTTTAGAGGCATATGTTGTCACAGGCTACTGGTTGATCATAGCAGCATCAACCGTTGTGTTTGTGTCTCAAAGTTGGAAAATCTATCGAACAGGCTGTACAAGTGAAATTGACCGAAATGATCATCGATTTCATTTTATCAATTTACTCAACGATGTGTCATGCTTGCTCATAGACATATTCTCTGGTCTCGGAGGGGCCTTCTTTATTATGGGCACGACTCTTTTTCTACCGCAGAACTATATCGACAGTCCGTTAGGTGATAATAGAGCGGCTGGTCTTTGCTTATGTGGCAGCATTTTTTTTACTCTTGCTGGTCTCGTTTTGCAACATCGTTACTATTGTTTGCTGAAATCGCGTAAAACGAATTCACACGCACTTACCATAGAACATTAGTGCGACTGTTGATGACTAATCAAAGTTATCTTTTTCCCTTCCATGTATCTTAGATGTGTATTATCCTAATAAAAGAAAGCTAGCACCTACCATCCTCCATTTTTTGCTCTTTCGGTACTCTAACTTTATTAACTACGACCTAACATTAGCATTGCAACTTACGAGGAAACATACTGAGGTGTTCAAGCTATTTAGGCTCCATCTTGAGGCCATAAGTAGACCTCAATGAGGCATGAAAAACGTAAAGAAGATTCATCCTCTCATGCCTTGGTTCCCGAAATATCGAATTTTCAAGAAAATTTTCCCATATGATTCGAGATTGACAGCAAAATCGTATTATCGAATTTTGATATGAGACTGTGCTCATATCAAACTTTCAAGTAGAGTAGGTTGTGCACACAATTTTAGAATTTTTTAACGTAACCTTTAAGAGATATGTATTTCCCAAAATATCCGTCTTTTCTGCACTATCTGTGGGAATGGGCTTATATTTTGGGAAATGCATATCTCGTAAAGACTACAATAAAAAAATTCTGAAATTCTGTACACAATCTACTTTACTTGAGAGTTTGATATGGGCAAAGTCTCAGATCAAAATTTGGTAATACGATTTTGCTAGCAATGTGGGATCTTATGGGGAAATTTTCTTAAAAATTCGATATCTCGAGAACAAGAGCACGCGGGGATGAATTCTCTTTAGATTTTTCATACCTCATCGAAGTCTACTTATGGTCAAAAGACGGAGCCTAAACGGCTTGAACGCCTTCATATGTTTTCTCGTTAGACAAAAATGTCTATTCCATAGATAAAACGAAGTTCTCGTGTTGTGCTCAAAGTCGACCTTACTAGCTTGTATTCTTAATGAGTAATAAACATTTTTTTCTAGAGTTCCGAAGGCGATCTGGCGATCTTTTATTGTTCTGAAATGGGTTCGCGCAGAGACAAACGACCTTGTCGAGCTGATTGATGATAATTATTCTCGATTTTCCGAGTGACACAAGATCAAAAGGATAAAATCATCTATACTACCATTTTCCAGGTCTGTAGTGTATTAGGGTCATTCTTTAACGTATCATCTTTTTGATCAAATACAGCTATAAAAAATGACAACAAATAGAACCAATGAACTCGACATGATCGATTATTTTTCTGTCAGCTCATTTCAAAATTATTGAATACCTTGAATCTAAAAACTAGATCTTCAAATAGGCGATTATTCAGAACGGGTCCCAGGAGATCGAGACTAGAAAGAGGGATGTGGATCGTGTGTGTGGTTGAGTTTGCGACTAGAAAGTAGATCGTTCCGCAACAAACGAGTTTGTTTCTGTTTTGTCAGAACATCATCATATGGATTTTCAAAAGGTATCATATCATATGTAGGATGTCTCATAAGTAGCACTACAATAAAAAATTCCAAATAGCTTCACTTTGTTTCAATCAAATGGCCTGATTTTGTGAACAATGATAGAACTTGATTCAAAATTTCTATTCATATGGATAATACAAATGAATACGTCCATTAAGTATTACTGTTGACTACAAGAATGAAATTTTACCTGTTATCCAATAACAAAAATACATGCGAAACGTTTCTTCGATAATGTTCACTTGTTACCTAAGAGAAAAGCCAGAAGAAATAGAAATCCTCTCATGAACGATATTTAATGCAAACACATCAAACTTCTAGGGGTATTTAATTTAAGAATCAATAGTGACAATATTTCCAATTTCTAAGCATGAAACATTGGTTTTTTCAAGGAAGTCGATGATTTGGTTTCCAACAGGCTTTAATTGTTCGTTTTTGTTTTCAGACATGAATTTTAGCATTTAAACTAAATACTACTAGAAGTTTGATGTGTTTGCATTAAAGTTCTATCATGCATGAGAGAGTTTCCATTTCTTCTGGCTGTTCTCTTAGGTAACAAGTGAACATTATCGAAGAAACGCTTCGCATGTATTTTTGTTATTGGATAACAGGTAAAATTTCATTTTTGTAGTCAACAGTAATACTTAATGGACGTATTTATTTGCATCATCTATATGAAAAGAAATTTTGAATTAATTTCTACCACTGCTCAAAAAATCAGGCCATTTGATTGAATCGGAGTGGAACTATTTGGATTTTCTTATTGTAGTACTACTTATGAGACATCCTGTGGATAACCTCAAAATTGTCATTTTGTATCACAATGATTTCGAGAACAGAAACTCAGAAACTTTCTGTTTCAATATGACGTGAAAGTATCGATATTGAGCCGATACAATTTTTTCTAATCTTCCAGTAGACGCTCCATTTGCTTACTAATAGCGCGCAAACAAGACAAATTTTATTGAATTTCATTTTTTTTCCGATCTTCGAGTTAGTAAAACGAAGAGGGCTACAAAAGTTAGTCGCCACTCTCTTTTCTTAAAGCTAAGACAACTGTGAATACAGCTGGTGATAGATAATGAATCAGAGAAATAATGAAACGATCACTCACTAGTATTCATTAGAAATCTATTGCTTCCTGTCAATAGAATTCTCTTATTAATGAATTTCGTAGTGACTACTTTTCACTTTCTTTCATATTTCGATCAGCTGATTAATTGAAACATGAATTTTTCCGATTTACAACGAGAAAAACAGTCTGATTATAGTGAATCGTAAATATCTTTTGGAAAAAAGAGTTTCATGATAAACCGTAGAAACGATTGTTTGCTTTTTTTGAGATATTGTTTTTTGTTCGATAATCAACATTCGCAGCTTCGCACCACATTTTGGAGTTGAGTGAAACTCATATGCCATCTAGTTCATATAAATGTCGACGACTTGGTTGGCTAAGAAAAAATAGTGAATATTCCATATAAATTCACAAGCTTTTTCTTCTGAGTATTGAAACAAGTTGCCATGCTAGCAATACTAACCATTGTTATATTAACTTAACGATCACATAGAAATTTTAAAAGTATCTATTAGTATCAATGATAGTTTCTATCGCTGTTCGCAGGGACGTAGCCAGGATTTTTCAGAAGAGGGGATCGAGTTTTTTTTGTACATGACCGTTCCGAGCGATCGAAAGCAGGATAGTTGGACGATCCACGCTGTTGTAATGTCCCAATCTTAAAAAATATCCACTTTACTCTAGAAAACATCCAATATTTTTATTTATTGTTTTCTCATCAATTCTCAAAAACATCTCTCAACTCCTCAAGCATACAGGAATTTCGAAAAACGCGTTTAAACGCATTGATCGTTGCTTCTGTTGCTTTTACGCTCACTCAGAAAACATGAAAATTTGAGTGAAAATGCTCGAAAAAATCATGCTTTCTATAAAGAAAAAAGGATCAATGTCTCTGATAACAGCATTTTTGATAAAAAAATAGGTATCAAAATACTATTTCTCTCTACAAAACATCCTCAAATATTATGAAAAAAGTTTTCGATCTTTTCTTAATACAGAGATTGCCTTTTAAAGTGCTTTCACATAAAATTTTATTGTTTTCTGAATGGGTATGAAAGCATCCCAACGAGAACCGCGATTAGTGTGATTAAACGTTTTTTTTTAAATACTTGTCCGCTTGAATCTCTCGCAGAATCCGATAAATTTTAGCAAAAATCTTCAAATAGATTTTCTAAGCCATTAAACCCCACTCTCTACTCTAGCAATGTCAGAGCATCCCCGATTATGACATAGTTCCTTTTTGTTTATTTTCGATCATGGTTTACACGTAATTCAGGCACTTAAAAAAATGAAAACAATAACATTTTGAATGATGAAACGAATATTTCTTTCGGTTTATTTCAAATTCGTCAATTAAAATGGATATTCTTATCGTCTCAATTCTCATGATTTTGACAAAAGTCAAACTCATTGAATATGCTTCGTTAAGGGATTCCTTTTAATCAATGAATTTCAAAACAACCAAATAAATGTCCATTTCATCATCAGAACTGCCTTTTTTTTCGTGATTTTGACCTAAAATTTATCAAAGGCATAGAATTTTTTTCATTTTTTTGAATCCTTGAGAAATTCACATTAATACATTACATGTAAATAGATCATAAAAATAGAAAAACAGAATCATAACATTATACCTCGTACATATCTTTGACATTAATAATACCAAGCAAAGAGTCGGTACAAACCCACAACTTACATTAGTTGATTAAAATAAATGTTATATTAAACGCTAAATTATGAAGTTTTTTGGATTTCATTGAACAACATTTATATATATATATTGTGAATAAAAGAAATTTTCTTTTTTTTTTGGAAAGAGGGATTGATCCCCTCAATCTCTCCCCCCCCCCCCCCCCCCCCCCTTAAATACGTCACTGGCTGTTCGTCTTGTTTAATACAATCGTACAATATCATTGTAAAATTCTTGCCCTCATTTCTTTTTACCAAAAGAACTGCAAAAAATCTTGCAATATATTAATATTTATAAGCATCAAACAAAAAACCTAATATCAATAACTGTCAATGCAATTTACAGAAAATATCGAAATAGTATATTATATCTGTCGATATTTTAATGTATTAGAAAGAAATATCCAAGAAATTATAACGTATAGATATAGAACTTTCAAACTTTTCTCTAAAACAATCAAACGACTTTTAAATAAAAATAAACGATCATATTTTCTCATTGACAAGAAAAAAAATTTAACAAATTATATAAGTTCTGAAATCTGTCCAATCATATTTATTATAACATCCAATGATCGTTGCCAAATGTTGACCAAGATGGAAAAAAAGCCTTTTAAATAATTGGTTTTAATAAAATTTTTGTTTCACAGCCATAATAACCTGTTTGACGATCTGGTTCATGCATTATACTTAAATGTAATTCATTTAACTCAATTTGTCCAAAATCATATTGACCAAAAAGACGTAAAATATTTTTTGCATCAAATGATTCACGTTCTTGATTTTTTACTCTTCCACGTGCTGTTTTTTGTGCTTCTAATATTCCTGTATCATCTTTACGTAATAATGAATTCATTAATGTTACATGTAATTTAATACGTTCAAATTTTTGTTTCATAAGACCTGTATTAAGTAATTCTTCATTTAAACGATCAAGAAAATTTTGTAAACGAGTTGTATTTGTTTGATTAATTAATTGTACTTTAGCATAAAGTACATCAACAAAACTTGGATCATCATTCATAAATTCAAGTCCTTTTAATTGTACTATAAAACGTTCTTTATCTGTAGGCATAAATTGTTTAAGTAATGTTTTTGTACATTCTTGTAAAGTATCTTTAATAAAATTAATTTCTGATTTTGATAATAGAACAAATGTTGCTATTGTTAAATGTAATTTATTTGCTTGTTGAAATAATTCATTAGTTATTCCTCGTTCATTTGAACATTGTTCAAGAACATTTTTCTTAAATTCTTCATATTTTTGTTTGAAATTTTTTGATAATGATGATGATGATTGACAAATTGGAATAGAAAGAAAATGTGTAAATGGTTGCATTTGACGATTTCGATCAATAATTAATTCAATTCGTGTACGAGCTGATTGAACATTTGCTTTAGTACGACTACGAATTTTAACTGTACCGGTTTCATCACGACGTGGAAATATTATTTTTGTATTAGTATCTTGTTCTAACTTTTGTTTATTTTCAGCATTTTTACCAATCAAAACACCATAAAATGCAGGAGCAACATCCATTTCATATACAAACATATTTTCTTTATCTAGATAATCAATTGTATCATCATCATCTTCAATTGATTCTTCTTCACGAACTGTGAAAAGAAAAAGTAAAAGAAGTTGCATTGATTACATTGTGCGAAGAGAAAATTTATTATTATTTTCAAATATTACTTTCGAGAAAATCGCTCTAACTATCTCAAAAGTAACTCTTTATATACATAGGTTTTAATAAAGTTTTCAAAAGTCCAAGAGAATTTCTGCTTTATCATCGTGATTTTGATATTAACACTGATACGTTAGCATTAGAATCCATATAGAGATATTTAAGAAGAAATCAAATTATGAAATATTAAATATACGTTTCATTAATAAACAGATATCGGTGTTCTTAGAATATCTTTAAAATAATCTACCTAAAAAATGTCCGAAAATTGTCTTATTGCCAACATGTAATACTTTAAAAAGGAAGGCTCTATTTTAACTGAAACTTTTAAAATAATCCAAAGCATATAAGATCAATTTATGATCAAAAGCTAGCGTTATTTGATCTTTTCATATATACTTTCTTCTAAACTCAAATTATAATGACATCAAAACAAAGATCTATGAGCACATGAATCAATTTGAAATTTTAAGAAACTTATTTAGGTCTACTTCGACTCATAATATGGAATCATAAATGTTAAGACAATTAATTGTTGAAATCAATATGAAACTTTATGTTCACAGAATTTGATTTTATCATAAAAAAATCTTATAATACCAATTTGAGATTTTTCTTCTAATTCAATTGTTGATCTTTTCTGTTGTGGTTTACAACGTGGCTCATCATCATCTAGATTATCAACATAATAATCTGTTTCTTCTTCTTCTCGATATACTTGATGTTGTTGATTATCAACTGGTTCAAGACTTGGTAAAGATGATGGATTAATACGATAACATCGATTACCAACAACAAGAATTTCAGGTCGAAGAACTGATGACGAAGACATTGAGACGAAAACAAAAGTGAACTATTATTATACGTTGTCTAAAATCCGTTAGATAGGGAACAATAATTTATTAAACTTGCCTCTTTTTTTGTCAAATCTTGTCAACTTAGAGGTTTTTTGTTGTGTGAATATAAGGAATAAAGAGAGATGCAACTTAACTTTAGGATACAGATGATGAAAAAAAAAACGGAAAAGAACCAAAAAAAAAAGAGGATGAGACAAATAGGTAGACAGACATAAAGAACGATGATAAAGAAGAAAAAACAAAGAAAGTTGTATGTTGTTTAAATAGAAATATGTATCACACAACAAGAGAGATAGACGTAGAACCCGAACAAGAGAAAAAAAAACGCACATTCACAAATACATATATAGAGAAAGAAAAAGAGAGAGAGAGAGAAAAAGAAAAACGTTTAGCGATTATAACTGCCTGGTGGCACTGTATCTAAGCCTTGTTGTGTAAGTTGTTGTTGTTGTTGTGATTGTTGAAAATAAGCAGCATCATATGGATTTGGATGTACATATGTTTGTTGTTGTAGTGATGCTTGTTGAGATGGATCAAACA
>CAJNOL010003731.1:0-20103 GCA_905250125.1 Rotaria sordida
TGTGAATGAAGAAAAGACTCATACACTCACAACCCAGCCACTCACACTCCACACCCGCCCGCACCCAGCTACCCACACCTAATACTTATTCCCACCCACACTTCATACCCTACACTCCACACTCACACCCTCTCAGCTGCACTTAACTGCTACCGAGGATAGATTGGTCAGAATACTATCAATAGCGACGATAGCACGCTTGCACATTATATGCGTCAACAAATCGGTCATAATAATATATTACAAGCTCGTGTTGATCAGGGCTTATTATCTTCCCGCTCTCGGTGGAAAAAAAACGAAGACAGCAATTTCGATTTTCCACAGATATCTCTAAAAGACTTACGTCAATTATTCTTCGGAACATGTCAGATAAAAATGGGGCATTCATATGTGGAGGAGCATATGAATAGCAATGGAGATTATATTATTGAAGTGGATAATTCCAACGACAATATCGTACGCGCAAGTATACGTAGTCGACACGCAAACGCTTCAATATATAAAGCTTGGATTCAATTTTCGTTTACCGAGGATCCAATTGAAGCATGGTACTGTCAGTGCACTACTGGAGCGCGCAATGTCGGGTGCTGCAGTCACGTGGCGAGTATTATTTGTTATCTTGCCTATGCTCGACACAACAACTTCACACCATCTGCAGGTCGTCAAAGATTATTACAAGCCTTAACAAGACAAGAATCACACACAGAAACAGACACTGATACTGAGTCCAGCTCAGAAGATGAATGAACTACTTACAACAAGGCAACACTCATCTATGTTTCTCTACTGTAAAAGTTTTAACACTTAGATATTATACACGTTAACATCGGATAAATACAAATAACACCATGATGCCATTCATTTAGACTAAATTCATATGAAGAAAAAATTCAGGAGAGGAGTACAGAGTATTATAAAATACTAGATTTATCGCTTTCTCAGAACTTCAACATGTAACTGTTACAGAGCTGTAATGATAAGTCACATTAATGTATAGTAAAGATCGGTTAAGGACGTCTATTGAACTAGCTCCCCATGTAAAAAAAATACGGAAAAAATCAGATTATAATCGATTAATTTTTGATTAAAAATCGATTAAAATCATACACCTTTTCATCGATTATTAATCGATTAATAATCGATTTAAAATCACGTGCAATCGGTTATAATCAATACAACAGAGATCTTCTACTGCTAACCGATTAAAATTGATTAAGCTTGATTAATAATCCATTCTGAATTGATTTTTAATCGATTAAAAGGTGTATGATTTTAATCGATTAATAATCGATTAGGAATCAATTAACAATCGATTGGAAATCGAAGAAAATTCGTTCAGAATCGATTAAAATGCACTAAATCTCCTAAACCTATTCCTAACCTTTATATCGATCTACCATCACCCCTATATCTATTCATAACCTCCTTATATCTATCTATTTCTAACTCTTTATATTTATTTCTAAAACTTATACCTATTCCTAACCCCTACATCTATTTCTAACTCTTGTATCTATTCCTAGTCCCTACGTCTATTTCTAACCAATATACCTATGCCTAACCATTATATCCATCTATTTCTAACCCCTATGTCTATTCCTAATCCCTATATCTATTTCTAACCCCTTATACCTAGTCCTAACTCTTATGCCCAGTTAGACAAAAATTTTGAACAACGCGTTTAAACACACAAACGAGAACCGCAATTGTAAGTGATTGACGCTCATTTTAAAAAATGCACGAAAACGCATTTATTAGCGGTTTTTGTAACTTTCTGGGCGTCAAAACGGCAAAATTTCCAGTTTTTGAGAGTTAAAACGCTCTATTATTCTAGAATTTAAAAACAGTGCGTTTTTACGCTCAAAAACTGAAATTTTTGCCGCTTTGACGCCCAGAAAGTTATAAAAAAACGCATTTTCGTGCGTTTTTTTAAATGAGTGTTAATCACTTACAATCGCGGTTTCCCTTTATGCGTTTAAACGCGTTTTTCAAAATTTTTGTCTGACTGGGTATCTATTTCAAACCCTATATCTATTCCAAACCACCATGTCTATTCCACACCTCCATACCTATGCCTAGCCTTTATATCTATCTATTTCTAACCTCTTATACCTATTTCTCATCCTTATACCTATTCCTAACCTTTATATCTATCTATTTCTAACCCCTTATACCTAGTCCTAATCCCTGCACCTATTTCAAACCCTATATCTATTCCTAACCTCTATGTCTATTTCTCATCCTTATACCTATTCCTAACTCCTATACGTATGCCTACACTGAAAAAAAATAGGTACTCTACGAAACCTAAAAGAGTTCCGACTTTTGTAACAAAATCGAGACCTTTTTTGGGATGTCGTACGGAACTTTCGAAGTTTTGTAAAGTCTCATGAAATCCTTGAAGCTTTCGTAAACTCTAAAGAAGGGTTCGTGAGGTTTTCCGGAACTTCGAAAGTTCCGTACGACATCGCAAAAAGATTTCGATTTCATTATAAAATTTGGAACCCTTTTAGGTTTCGTAGAGTACCTTTTTTTCAGTGTAACCCTTATATCTATCTATTTCTAACCCTTATGCCTATTCCTAACCCTATATCTATTTCTAACCCTTGTACCTATTCCTAACTCCTATACGTATGCCTAACCCTTATATCTATCTATTTCTAACCTTTATACCTATTCCTAATCCCTTGTACCTATTCCTAACCCTATACCTATTTCTAATCCTTATACCTGTTCCTAACCCTATATATATTCCTAACTCGTATACCTATTTCTAACCCCTTACATCTATTTCTAACCCCTTCCCTATTCCTAACCCTTTTATCTATTTCTAACCCCTATAGGGTGTGGCCAGCTAACTTTGCTACCGAAGTGAAATTCTGTAATGTTTTTCTCTCATTTCATTTTTTCAATAAATATCAGACCGAAGGACATGCAGAACCGTGAGACATCTGAAAATAGAGATAAAAGCCTTGTACACATTTAGCGATATTTCCCAGCCACATATCGTTTGTTATTCTGAAAATATGACTAGCAAATTGAGTGCTATATTTAAAAGATTAATTTTTTTGAGAATTCAAAAGCAACACTCAGTTTGCTGGTTATACCTTCGACACGATAAATTGTATAACGCTGGGAAATATTACAAAATATGCACATGACTTTTCTCTCTAGTTTAAGACGTTTTGCGGCTCTGTACATGCTTGGGTCTGATATTTATCACAAAAACAAAATGAGAGAAACATGTTACGGAATTTCACTCTGGCAGTAGAGTCAGCTGACCACACCCTGTACCTATCTCTAACCCATTATGCCTATCTATTTTCAACCTCTACATGTATGACCAATCTCATACAACTGTCTATTTCTACCCTCTATCCTTAACTTCCTTATATCTATCTATTTCTAATGCCTATATCCATGGCTATCGTCTTATAACTGTCTAGTTCTAACCCCTTATATCTATCTATTTCTAATCTCCCATACTACTTCTAACCTACGTTATATCTATCAGCTTCTAAATTTGTTTCCCGCAACCTCTATATCTAACCTGTCAATAGATATGTCTAATCCCCTATACTTGTATGCCTATGAGCCATTGTCTTATGTGCATTTCTTATATTTACATTTATACTCGTTTGTCGAAACATAAGCTCGTATGTCTACTACTAAATCGTACGTTTGTCTCTGCTATCTGCGTTAAACTGAAAATGAATAAATTCCGTATTCTTTTCAAATAGGACGAACGGGAACATTAGAAAGAGACACGACAATAAATGTATTAATGATATAAATCCAGATAGGGCATTCTTCATATGATACCAATGGAGGTCAGCAGTTTGTGATGTCAATGTTTTCAACTAATAGGCATTGAAAAGCTATAGCAAAACTCAGAGATACATTGATTCTTGAAAACGAAATGTAGAAAACTGTTGACCGGGGAGAGAGTATGTTTCTGTCGATAAAATGTTAAAATTTTAAAGGTTCAGCGAGGAATTTTCGATTATCGCATAAGTGAAGCGTTCTCTATTGCCTGCAGAAGGAGCTGTGTATAGAAAAGTAGCTGATTAATGTGTTGTAAAATTCCAGAAAAACTCAAAGGATTCGTTCGACGACTTTTTTGCGGTGTAATGAATGTACTCATCCGGTAAGTACGGCATGTCAGCCTGAGTATCCAGATTACTGGCGCAACTGCTAAAGAGATGTTGTGTGTATCTGTACTTTCCGATTACTTTAACGAGTACTCATATGCATTTTTATTTGCAGATTTACACACTAGCGAAAGCATGAGTACTCAATGTGGCACTTATGCTCATTTCTTCGCAGAATATTTAGCGAAACATTTATCCATCAGAATGTAAAAAAGTAGATGAGACTTATAAACTAAAAAAAACAATGATTTACTCAAATCAAACTTAGGGAAAATGTGCTTGAATGACTTATCTATTTTTCCTCTATTCTTTTCTGATGAGTTATTCCTAGTATTTTAATTAATGTTGACTTTAAGAAAAGAAAAAAGCGACCTTTCATTTTCAGTTTTTTTTTCTGTACGGTAAGATTGAATATTTGTTTAAGCGTATAAAT
Organism: Rotaria sordida; assembly: GCA_905250125.1. NCBI lineage: Eukaryota > Metazoa > Rotifera > Eurotatoria > Philodinida > Philodinidae > Rotaria > Rotaria sordida. Next base: position 4,585 of record CAJNOL010003731.1, read on the forward strand.
GAAAATTCATTCTAATTTTATTTCCGAAATTTAGATAAAACTTCCTTCTATATTCAATTGCAGTTTCCAGTTTAACTGTGAAAAGCAATAAAACAAATGTTGACTAAGAAGTTTTGTAACAAATCTATTGGGATTTTTAATTGTGAAGACGCGTGCATTTTATTATCGAAGAATAATTAAACTTTTTTCCTCAGTTTTTTGTAAAATACTGCATTAAAGTAGTCATTAGTCTAAAAATGTATGGAAGTGGCCAGTCAGCCTGATAGTCCAATCCCTTTTATGTACATAAAGTTTCTATAATATATCAGAAAAATAGGATTTTTTTGCCAATTATAGTCCTCGTATAATGCTGATGATCTGCCAGGGATAATGAGGTCTATAACTTGTTGGAAACCAAAATAATCAAGTGTCTTCGCAAAACACTTTCGTAAATATCAAAAGGTTATTTGAAGACACTTGATTATTTTGATTTCCAACAAGTTATAGGCCTCCTTATCCCTGACAGATCAGCAGCATTATACAAGGACTATAACCAGTAAAAAAATCATTTTTTTCTCTGGGATCCGTATCACTTTGTCAACAATCACTTTGCCGACACATCACTTTGTCGACACCACTTTGCCGACAAATTGTTTTGTCAACAGGTACTTTTTGCCGACATGTACACTTTGCCGAGGACTCGTTTCACCGACTATTCTTTTTGCCGATTATTTATTTTGTCGGCAAAAATTTGAAGTAAAAAAAATTGAAATTTGTTGACAATATTGCGTCAAAAAATTTTAAAACTCATCTGCTACTCGTAAGATAAGTTACAATTTAATTATGGCTTCAAGTCAAAACAGTGAGAGCGATTCAAGCAGGTATGCTGAAGTGATTAAGCCTACGAAAGCAAGTCCAAACTTAAGATCGATGGGTTTTTATATCTGTATATTTGTCCTTTGTTCATGGGACACTAGTTCATACACCTCCTCCCGGTGTACTCTGGAAATTACTAGATTTAGTAGGTTAAGATATAAACAAAGTTTGTCGGCAAAATGGTGTCGACGAAAGAAGTCGTCGGCAAAAGTACCTGTCGACAAAACAATTTGTCAGCAAAGTGGTGTCGGCAAAATGATGTGTCACAAAGTGATTGTTGGCAAAGTGAATGCGACCCTTTTTTCTGATATATTATAGAAGTTTCACGTACAAAAAAAGAATTGCAGTATCAGACTGACTGGTCACTCCCATATATTTTGTTCCGTAATAGTCATAACTGCGTTTTTTCATCATCACACTTCTTCATTCCGCTAAATAATTTATTATTCATTCCTCTTCACTTGTATTGTACTTCTCTCATAACGTGTTTTTATTTACCTACTCATGTAGACAACGATAACGAAAATTTACATCTTTAGAAAATAAAGAACCTAATCGATTGTGGTGAATTATAATGAGTATTAGTTGATTTCAGACGATTCTTAGTCTAATGATTATAATTGATTCTAAAATCTAATCGATTATGGTAGATTATAATCAGAATTAGTTGATTTTAGTCGATTCTTATGTTAATGATTGTAATCGATTTGAAAACTTAATCGATTTTGTTGATTATAATCATCATCGGATGATTTTAAACGATTCCTAGCCTAATGATTATAATCGATTCGAAAAGATAATCATTTCTAATTGATTATAATCAGCATCACTTGATTTCAGACGATTCTTGACCTAATGATTATCATCGATTCGCACACCTAATCAATTCTAGTAGATTATAATCAGTGTAGGTTGATTTTAGACGATTCTTACTTTAATGATTATAATCGATTTGATAACATAATCGATTTTGTTAGATTACAAGCAGTTTCGTTGGATTTTAGATGATTCTGAGATTCATGATTATAATCGATTGAAATACTTAATCGATTTTAGTAGATTATAATCCATCATAGTTGATTTTAAATGACCAAAAAATCATCAAATACTGATTAGAATTGATTATCCCTAAAATTTGATTCTAATTGATTAATAAAAAATCGTAGCAAACTGATTATAGTTGGTTATAATCGATTTTATCCGATACCAATGAAAAGCATTGATGATAATCGATGAAAAACCATTGATTCTGAATCAATTATGCAAGGAAATCGATTATAATCTTCAATTTAATCGAAAAAAATCAAAATATCTGGGTTTTCATCGATTAATTAGCTTTGAAATCGATGAAAATCATGTATTTGTTGATTTTTCAGTTAAATTTTTTTACATGGGTCATAGAATACTATTTAACGTAGTTACCCTTACTCAATGAAAAGCTGATGTCAATTTTCATAGACAAACTGGAGTAATTTAAATAAATTGTTACATCTGTTCCAAAAAAACATCGATATACGAGTAAAATAGCGAGTGCTCAAAAGTAATCATCGAATATCTTATATTCGGGACCATAATTTTTTCCTTCAAACTTACACCATTTTGTAGAGCAAATGACGAGGAATTTTTCTATGGTAGTCGTCATCTTGTGCAAATGATCGTTAGCCAGAAAACTCATTTGAAACTTATCAAAAATAATCGTTTAATATGTTTTTTGTATATGTTCTTACATTTGTGAGTCTTATAGACCCTGATTGCAACAATTTGAAATTTATCTATTTATACCATTTTGTAGAGCACGAAAAACTCTATCGATCTACACTATTAGTTTTCATAAAAATTTTACAAAAGAAAAATTATGAATACCATAATTATTATTTGGGAAACCCAAAATTGATATACCTCCCCGAGATTATTTCGTCCTTAAAAAATTTTTTTGGTATTGACAAAAAAAAAAAATAAATATACAAAAATGTGCAGAATTTCATGCTCTATCTTTCTACACTATTGAAGTTGAAATCTAGGGGGGTGGCAGATTTATGATCTTATCCGGCAGGGTCCTTTATTGATGAAAAATGACATTTTCATCAAGTAAATGCAGTGAATTTGATTTTTTTTGTCAACATCATGCAATGAACTCCATGAAAATGTACATTTTAATCAATGGTTTTATTCATTTCATCATTTTAATAGCATTTTTTTAAAATTTTTTTATTCCATGAGCAGTACTTTCAGAAAAATATTTTTTGAAACGGCTTGCGCAGAGATTCATCAAAGAATTTCTTCTGTTACACATAAAAGCCAGCCCAATTAGTGATCATCGATTGAGCACGGTCGGTCTTGACTTACGTCGAATGGTTCCTATACATCTATGTTTTTAATAGTGTCTTGCCTGGGTATCACTTTTCAAAATTGGGACGCTACTCGACCTTACAATAGTCGATATTTAATTGATTTGGTTTTGAACCTGTTTTGAAAATATCTTCCTGTTTTCTTTGCAGACAGGACACCTTTTTGTCATGTAGAATGTGATATGTATGACGAAATTTCTTTTGCTAAATCCTTACAACATACAATTCGTCTAACACTTCTATCACAGAATGAGCATTAGACTCTTCTCTACAGTCTCAGCAATCATTCAAGTCATTGACTTTTTGTTCAGTGATTGATCAGTATCTTCGAGACTATCATAGATTTTCTACAATACTGATTTCACAAAATCTTAAGGATGTGGCCTACCCTATTCCCGTTTGATCATGAGCCAAACTATTTTCATTCTGACTACCATAGATCTAAACATTTGATCTGAAATGTATTGAATAAAAACTCGATCAAACTGTAAAAAAAACCATAAACTATTTCAACTTCTCATGAGCTGTTCATATTTCTTACTCGACCAGACTTTTGAAACACTCTATACAAGAAAGTGTCGATTACCATACAAGTTAAAATCAACATTGCGGGTGTTGGTATGAGTGTAAGTGTGATTGAAGAGAAAACTAACACCCACATCCACACGCCGACACGCATTGGCATTATCTAGAAATGAAATGACACAAAATTTATTAAGGTGACAGGAATGTGAACAAATCTTTAATCGAAAAATGAGACATCTCATAAAGCTAAACAATGAGAGTGTGGGTGTGAGTGTGAGTTTTCGTTTCATCCACACCCACACCCATTTCTAGCCATGGTAATACTCGACATGAGAAAAAAGTTTTGTTTTACCCTATCGATAAACTAATTCAATCGTGATATTTTTATTTTATTATTCATTCTTTGACTGCTCTGTTTTTTTAGTATCATATTTTGTTTGACATGTGTCAGTTTTCAATGATTACTTTCTATCTTGTTTTATTCATTTTTTGCTCACGTCTTTTTACTTGGATTTTATATATGCAACACTTTTTTTCTTATATATACGTAGTATCTTTGCACTGTGTTTTAATAACGATATCTGGGTTTCTCTTCCGTTTAGTTCTTGCTAAAGGAATAATAGTAACGATAGACAGTAGATTTTTACCATCGACGTCATATGTCTAATTATTCATTATATATTAAAAATGATCATGCATAAGAAAAAGAACAACTATAAAATGCAAATGATTAAAAGTGCCAGAAACTCTTGAATGCATTCTTCATCATTCTCAGCTAGAAAAATATCAAACACCTTCCTAACAGATGAAAGTTTCTTAAGAAAAAAAAGTATTTTCGAAAAGTAGAATGCGCTCTTCACTGTTTCACTTTGAAACGGTTTCTACTCTTTGAAAATTCTTTTTTTCCGACATGCTTGCCCATTAACTCGATTATCGACGAAGGTCAGTGTACCTAAGATCTTTGTTGATGATGGAAATAGACTCAACGTGTTTCACATTTTGATTTCATCGGAATAGCATTGATACTTTTTCATTTTTGTCCAAATGCTAATCTTTCAATTTTTGTCACTCGAATAATGTGCTCGCTTGAAATCTTCTTTTTTTTTCTTTGTCTTTTATAACACATTTCTTTCCATCGATTAGTGATATTTAAAGTCTTAAATAGTCATAAATAGGCGGATAAGGCGTCTCAACATGGGTACTGGGAAATGTGTTGGTGCTGCTCAAGATTCGACTCACACCAACACTGACACCGATCACCATACTCAGACATTCCATACGCACACGTAAAATAGTTTCATTTTTCGAGTGGTACGTGGATTTTGTTTATAGATTTCGTGAAATGACAACACTGCAACTCGATGATGCAAAAATTGATGGCTCATCAATCACAAATGGCCTATCATCAAATGATTCAAATGCAACAAGTAGCAATGAGAAAGAAATCGATGATGTAACTACACAAGAAGGAATTTTTATCGAAGTATTAAATAAATTACAAAATTTGAAAGAACGAGCAGCGACCTCGACCAGATTAAAAAAATCGACTTTAGTTGACTTTCAACATATTCTTGTTGAACTTATTAATGTCATCGAAGAAAATAAAAGTAATTTTACAACCGAAATTTTCTCATTGATCAACGAACCTGTTAGTCAGTTTACCCGATCATCATTAAAATATGAAGAGACAGTGAATTTTGTCAAAAGTAACACTACCGATGCAATTGAAGTACTATACCTCTATCTGAATTTTTTCAAGTTAAATGAAATTCAGAATTATTTAACAAACCAAGAAATGAACCCCAACGTAGAACAATTCTATCAGAATTGTATCGTGTTCGTCACTCAGATAATGCAATGGATCCTGTGCGCGTCTACTTTTACAGAACAAATTGCAGAAGACTTAAGCAATTACAACCAAATATTAATGTCAATGTTGAATTATGTCAAAAAAGACCTGTCGATTTCCACATCGCCAAAATTTAGTTCGGCAACGAGTGAAATATTAACATTTCTACAATTTTATTCTGATAAAACTGTATTAATACCAAATCTCATCAAAGTTGGATGTCCTGGAACAATATTGAATTTGTGCTCAATGATTTATGGGTAAGTTGAAATGAAAACTACATATAATAGAGAGATGTATTGAAAAGCAAACACTTACGCAAGAAAGTTTAGTAGTTTTCTTAAGAGTGTTACACAGTGTGCACTTTTTGCATGGCAGGTGACTGTATGACTTTTTTGTTTAAAAACAGATATCTTTTGATCAGAAACAATTGTTTGTCACGTACCTCGAACGTTTGTGCTAATTTATGTTAAATATGTTGCTAGGGGTTAGAGAGAAGAATACTTTGACAAACTTTGAATGACTTTGAACCATGGCTAAAGATGGTGTGCTCATTTTCCTAAGCTCAACCGTTCGAAAAATCACAGGAGAAAAATTTTCGTTTATTTATAGCATTTATTAGGCTTAAAATTAAAATTTTTATTTTTATGAATAGATAGAGAATGCTGAGCCAGCTTCGAATATATACTGTTTCGGTCTACTTATCGACTAGGGCTTATACAAAAAGTTAATATTTTTATGCCATTAATTAGAGCATTTAGATGTGGGCCACACTCTCTAAAGTCTTTATATGACCATTGATGCAGCATTCCACTCTGAGAAGACATGTTTCAAAGCATGGCAGGACTATGTGTCATACTACTCGTGTTGACACATTGCCTGAAAATTCATAGGAAAAGAGTTTTTCTTATGAATTTTCGGGTAATTCATGCATTTTAAATCCTAAAATTGAAAGATGCATAATAATTGAGTCTACGACTAAGTGAATCGGTCTCCGATGACCGTTACTTCCGATTGATCTGAAAGAATAAAGATCCATCTCTTTGACTTGTAAGTGTAGAATTTTTTGTTTTTAAAGATGCGGCGAACAACACTGTCCAATTGAACGAGTGAGTTTTAAATCCTGTCTATATCACAAACTTCACTACTACTACTATTTCTTATTGTAACTAGACAAGTTCGGAGAAAGCAGACACTATACGTCCATTAATCAATATTATCCACAACATCAGTCGTCACAATGATGGGATAAATAGTTTAAACTCTTATAATGCTTTTAGTATCATCAAAAAACTTGAAAATGATACCGTTGATGATGATAGTAATGAATTGACTTCCCTCACTCGTACGATTTCAGCTCTTCTTTCAAAAACACCGATAACAATGGCGACACCAACCATACAGACGGAAGATATCAATTCGGATGACGAGTCAAGTATACTCAGCTGGCATGATAATGATTCTAGTGACATTGAAGAGGAAGCAGAGACTGTCAACATTTCTGACGAACGAATTTTCTCTGATATCTTAACAAAATTACAATATCTTCAAAGTAACATATCAAGAATCAATGAAGCGAAGTCTTCTGCAAACAAAGAAAATGAATCATGTAATAACTCGCAAATTAAAACATCGAAAAGTAGTAAAACTGAATTATCAGAAGATGATAATGAAGAACAACGACTGGATAAAACAGTTTTGGTTGAGTGGTATCATATTCTTGTTGAACTTGTCAATGTGATTGAAGATTCTAAAAGTAATATTACAAAACAAAACTATTTTGCAGTTCGAAAGCAAACAAAATCACTTTCAGTAACTATTAATACTTCGAAAACATGGCTTCAAGATGACGATACTACCTACGCACATGAAATAGTTGATTTATATTTTAATTTCTTCAAATTACAACACATTAAAAATTATTTAACATCGAATACTGATATAAGCTATGCTGTGAAATTGTTATATGAAAATTGCATCCTCTCAAACGTTAGTCGCATCCTTGAAGGTGCTTTCAATTCTGTTGTCTATGCTTCATCGTTTACAGTTGAAGATTTAAAGCAACTAATTGCCTATAATGAAATTTTAATGTTAATGATGAGCTGTCTAAAACAATATTATAATTCTAATATGTTTCCAAAATGTTCCAAAACAATTGTGTTACTTCTTGATTTTTTAACCACATACTCTGATAAGACAGATTTGGTGCCAAACTTGATCAAACTTGGCTTTCCAGGAAGTGTTATGCATATGATTGGAATCATACATAAGTATGCTGTAGATTGACTCTAATTATCTATCATGAGTGAGAGAGAAATTATTGATCATAGTGAAGCATTGGTGGACTACAAAAATGCTTTGTAAGATAGGCAATAGTCATGCAACAAACAAAATTTGATGATTGCTGTTTGACAACTTTATATTTTCGAAAAAAAAACTTTCGATTTTTGACTATCAAGACAATAGTTTTCGAAGTTGCCCCACGAGACATTCTTGTGCGACATTAACTTTTCTGTAACGATAATTCCTGATTCGATTCGGAAAAATCATTTTTTCAAAGTCAAAAACAAAAAATATTTAGAGAAATGATTTTTCCATACTTTCCAAGGAAGAAAGTTTTTCGTAGAAAATTGAATTCTCCACAAATTACTTTCAGGGTGCAACAGGGCAAAACACTTTCGTTTAGTATACAAAGTTTTTCAAGTCAAACTTTTTATAGCCTAGTCCACTTTCCATGAAAAAATCATTGGAAAATTTAGTAATTTATCAAGAGTTTCTAAACAACTGATAGGTTCTAAAGTGGATTACTCTCCTTGTTGTCACAATAACATCGCTTTGTTGTTAAGTTTTTGTTAACAAAAATTCACTTTATACAGAAACATTTACCAGTTTTTCAAAATCTTCCATCTAAGTCGTTTATATACGTCGATAGACGCAAAACAAAATGATGAATGCATTCCTGCATTCTCTCATAAATCTCCGATGTAGTCCCTGATGACTTCCTTGGGATTTAAAATTATTTAAGGACTCTCTAGGAATTTTGCATCTCAAAAAAATTTTTAAGTTTCAGATAATGTCTGTAACGTGTCACAAGTAGGATTAATATTGCCATAGGAATTCAAACAAACTCTCTAAATAGATTTTTAGATGAATTAACCACTATTATCTATAGTCCGTTCAGTTGTTTATATTGACTATGTTCCGACTAATAATTATCTATCTAGAACATTTACATTTTTATCCAGGTTATATTAGGTCTAGATTCAACCGTTTTTCAGAGTTGATTTGTCTAGGAGCATGATCCAAGTACAACTTAATAAGCTCTATCAGATGACTGAAACTATATTCTAATAGCTTAATCTCATGCAGAGAAATCGCTACAATATATAGAGGTTCTTAGAGAAATAAATCCTAAAAAAGATTGAATCTGAACCTGAAATAGCTTCCATTACATTTTTTTGATTTTTCAGCTATCGTGGCCGAGATAACAAAGAATCAAAAGTAAGTAATTAATTATATAATACAGATATAAATCCGATCTTCGCCTATTTTGTCACACTATTTAGGTCATCAAGTACAAATGTAAAGCTTTCAGACCATTACTTACAATTCTATACAATATTAGTCGTCATGAAGATGGAATAAAGGTATTAAATGCGCTTGATCTTATGTCAGTATTGAAAGAAATTCGAATAACAATCAAAAAGAGCGATTCTTATTTTCGAGAAACAGTTGAAATTTTGTGTATGACACTGGCTTTATTGTCAACGCCTGAACAAATAAAAAACGATCGTAAACAGATGAATATAGTTTTGGATGATATCTTTGATACTCTAGTTTTGTCTGCTAGAGCACAAGATTATCGATACCAACATAGATTTCATGTGAGTGAACCATTAGTTGTTTTAGTAAAATTATTTAGTTATGATCGTACTCTTGATTATATAATGCAACATGCAGAAGTTGAACAACTAGAAACAGCAACAACACTAGAATTTCTACTTGATTTTTTCTTTAAATATTATGCTACAGTCAAATATAATGATCCACTCAAATTGACAACAATGACAGCATTATGCAATATTTTTTGGAGTGTTTCACTTCAACCTCAATACAAACAGGAATTGTATGAAAATAAAAAAAAATTTGAAGAATTTAAGAAGTTAATTCAACAGATTGCTTATGAAAAAGACAACAAAATGATTGTAACAACACCTACACATTACGTTCCCACATATATTGAAAATATACGAAAAGCAGCTAACGGTATTTTGTGTAATATTGTTGAACAACAACAATCTGAAACTCAAAAATCAGAGCAATATGGAATTAAAAAACTTCGAGCTGTAGCGTTTCCTCTCAAATCATCATCAATCGACAGTCCAAGTATTCCTAAACCATCAATTATGATTAGTTATTCACACGGAGATAATGATTTCTGCAAACAGCTTTACGATGAGTTGAATAAGAGGAACAATGAATTTGATATTTGGATCGATCGTCAATGTTGTAAAACAGGTTATTTATGGGGTAAAATAGCCGATGGTATACAAGAAGCGAGTGTCATTCTGTGTCTTCTATCAAACAAGTATTATGAAAGCAAATCATGTCAACAGGAATTTGTCTATGCAAATGATCATTTGAAGAAACAGATTATACCAGTGTTCATTCAAAACGATAAACCGCCAGGCTGGTTAGGTAAAAGCATTTTCAGCATGATTGACCTTCAAAAAATCTAAACCATTTACACTTTTTTTTCTGTTTAGCTATTCATACATGTTTGCTAAAATATGTTCGATTTCGTCAAACTCAACCATTGGAGAAAGAAAAGTTAAAAGATTTAATGGAAATGATCGACGAATATTTATTATTGAACAATAGCAAGAATAATGTTGATTCGTCGACTTCAGTTATGACAAGATCTACTCCTGTACATCATGAATCAATAATACTAACAGAAAGAACAACGGTGACGCCAATTACAGAAAACAAAGAATTAGGAATTAAGCAACAAGTCTTTTACAGAAGGTGTGTAAATTTAGTTATTTGTAAAAAAAAATGTCACACTTTTCTCTTACAAAAACTAATAGATGCATTATTTAATCAGGATGCCCTAGAAATGAGTGAAACATTGTATGTTGCTGTAACTCGTTCTCTTGCCATATCAATCCCATTGGTATAGTTTTGATCTATTCAACCTCTCTTCATTTATTTCGATGACACATGCATACGGCATCATACATCAGACTCTCACATCTAATAACTACGTAGCTACATAACGAATCTATTAGACGAGAAAGAACCCGCGTATATATCATCACATGTAATGAGAATTTTAACGAAAAGATAAAAACACAAAAGAAGAGATAATGATGTACGATCGAAGAAAAAAAGGTATCATATCCAGAAAATAGAAAGAAAAGTAAAAACATATTTTGAAGATGGAGCCTATAATATCAATGTAGAAATAACATTGAATAATCGTCGGTTATAATCGATTATTTTCTCGAAGTAAAGTAATCCTGTAATGATGTGGAGATGCAACCATGGTAGTCGATTTTTAATCGTCGAAATTCATGATATTCAATTATTCACATGTGATGCATTAAAATTTTGAAAATATTACCAGAAAAAACACTGGTGATATTTAGCGCTAGCGCTACATGAACATCGTTTTGTCACTAGAATGGCATCGGTTTTCACTGATAGGTTTTTTTACATACTCTGTTTACCTTTGTGTTCCGCTGTCAAGATTCGAACTTTACCGATTTCTTCTTTATCTCAGTCAATGAACATACCAATAGTCGAAATCTGGGTATTTATACAACTAATGTATTTTTCAAGGTATGGGTAAGGGTATTGCGTATCAATATAGCCAAAAGTTGAAATGATACTATGTTGCTAATTGATTCCGACTTTAGCCACTATTTCTTACATGTATACTATCACTAGCAGAGAGCATTGCTTTTCGATGAAAGTTGCAATTAATGACTAACTTGTTGCGAGCTCATTCACTTTTGGTCTAAGTAATATACGCATATTCTAATGAATGTACTACGTATTGATGTTCTTCTGACTTTGACACAATCTGAAAATATCGATGAGAATAACTCCTTAGTTTATACTCAAAGAGCTGTCCACATATTGATCTGTTAAATACTACTCATCGTTCTACCTCACTCAGACGGTGATCCATTAACATTTAATTTTAACAAAATTCATGAGCCTCAATGATATTTTAATTGACTAGAATGAATTTTTCATGTTATCGATTATAAATGATATCACTTTGATTCATTGTCAATGCTTTCTAATGATAATGAATGACATTCTAATCGATGATCAATTGATTCTTGCACCGAATTTTAATCAAAGTCAATCGATTTTCAGTCATTTAAATATGAATAATCAAAATAACTCGACTGTTTTTCGATTATTCTATGAAAAATATTTTACATGAAACTTGTAATTTTTAATTGAGATACAGTGAATGGCCAAATTACTCAAGTAGATTTGTTTCCTATTTTTTTCACTGACTTAAGCGCTACAAAAAATCTAAATAGTGATTCGAGTGTCGAAAAATTGTTATCGGATTCACAAGTTTCTCAGAGTCTAGAACGTATAAATATGATTTTGGTTCTCCTAATTATAAGAATAGAGCAAACAATTCTCTACAAAATGAGATGTATTCAAGTTTTCTACGATGTTTTCTTGGTTGAAATAAAGCAATTTGATTGAAGATAAAAAAATGTTTTTGCTACATCTAGATATGCATCACTTCCAATTCCTAGAATTGACTGGAGTTGATTAAAATTGGAATTGATTCTTTTTTCAAGGAGAGACGTCTTTGAGAAAATAATTCTTTTTTTTAAAAAGCTTGACCAAAAGTAATCGAGGTCAGTGAATCCGAATCCATAATCGGTTTCTCAAAATTATGTAGTTCCTTTCTCGGTCAAGTAAACTGTACACATAAAATCTTTGATCAAGTTTTATCTAAAGAATCGTCATTTTCATCAGAAACTCTTTCTTTAGTGGAAAAGAATCAAACCCAGAATTTCACCATTATTCTGTTACCTAATAACTGGTAAAGTAGCTGATTGTATAAGAATAACTTCCTATCCCTAACCAATCCCGATTCCGACCAATTCCAATCAATTCTAAGTCTAGAACTGGAATTGATGCACACCTAGCTGCAGGGAATAGTAGCATATCCACTTTACTAGCTTTCATAATATGGTTGTATCTAAGTCAAAAAGCATTGTAGTGAACTCGAACACATCTTGTTTTGCAAAGAATTGTTTGCTTTATCTTTATCATTCGTCGAAGCAAAATTATATTTATGTATTCCAGATGTCGAAAACTTTAGGTTTTGATTTCCTGAAGACCTTCTCTTTGAGAACCTGATAATAATTTGTATTTCCTTATATTCTTGTTGGAAACAATATTTTCACTCGAGTCACTATTTGAATTACTTTTAACTCTTAAGTTAGTGAAGTAAAAAAAAAGAAACAAATCTTGTTGAATAATTTTGATAGTCACTGTATCACTTGGAGTACACTAGAGTTCTCTTCAATTTGATTTCTTCTAGGAAATCTGCTATCAACCTCGATGAGAAGCCTATATCACAATGGAACAGGGACGATGTTGCTCAATGGTTTCAACAGAATAAAATTATGCCTGAATTGTATAAATTATATCAATTCGAAGATGGTCCTGAACTATTAACTTATGCTAGAACTATCTTAAATGAAAATGTATTGAAATTAGAACAGCAACTCTATTCTCAAGCGTATTCACAAGCAAATAATGGTAAAATATTATTAACACCACCATTTTTACGATTCACGAACGCTTTGCGAAAATTACACTATGATGCTGAATTGAAAATGCAAAAATCAACAATAGTCGTAGAACCAATTATAATGAATGCTAGTAATACCGTTGGTAGTAAGCCTACAACAAGAAGCAGTTCGCGTATACCAAGAAGACGCTCAACAACAAAACCACACGATTAACTGAACGTTTAGATCATAAGCTAATTTTAGAACTACAAAAGAATTTATTTTTTCTTGACTGCTGTAACATACTTCAATTTGTATTACATATTTGTCAGAAACATCTAAAACGTGTTTTTTTTCGGTGGTTCTTTCGTAATAATGATTATGTTCCTTCCCTGATAGGATTTGTTAACTTCATGTTTGATTATGGTTTCAATATTTCCAGGTCAGGGACCTGTTACTTTATGACATTCATCATTTTGATTTAGATCTAGTTTGAATAGCCCTATGATAGGAGTTATTTGTTGCAGGTAGGGCATAAAATTGTAGAAGTTTCCTACATTCGACATTGAAAAGCTTTCATAGTTCTTACTATGTGATATTAATAAATCCTATTTTCGACGAACTTTCATTTAACATAAAATGTATTATTTACTCTATTTGAAATCATAGCGATACCCCCTGGAAAAATATTATTTTCTATCCAGTTGAGGAAATGACCAAGACTGTAGAGAAAAAGTATAAATGTTGAGAATTTTGATAAGTATCAACAGACATCCTATGGTTCCTTGGTATGCATTTCATGGTTGAAAATCGAAATTTCCTATGCATTTATGCTCATCATTCTTCATATTTATAATTTCTGTTATGATATACAGAGTTTTATAATAAATGTGTTGCCTTCAATATCATGTTCTTAGTAGAAGGATGATACATGTTTATGGTGATGTCGTCTATACTGGTACTGGAACTGTTATTCTATGCTTTTATTGTTTCATATTGATTAAATAGAAAATTATAAAAGAGAAATATTAATTTAGTACTAAATTTTTTAATAGACTTAACATATAACATTGAAGGCGAAACTTTTAGAATTTGGAAAAATTACGATCAAATATGAACATTTTGATAGACATAAAAATGTTTTTGACAAACTACTTTCTAGAAATCAGAAAGATCAAAATTTCTTTCTCTTTTCATTTTCCGAGCAATTATTATTATAATAACTTTATTTGTAATCATTGATTCATTCATTTGGATTATTTTATCGAACTATTATATGAATGTACTCTTAACTATATCTATGTCATATTAATGAAACACATCATTATATTCTATTTAATCTGTCGTATAGAAACATGAATAACTAATACACACATAATTTTATATTAGTAGCGAAAGGAAGAACAGTTATTTAAAACTATGTCAGATTGTAATTGCTTTGTTAGAAAATATAAATAAAATGAAATGAAAAATAAGCAATGTTGACGCATCTTCGAAAGAAGAGATCAAGAACTTAAGAAGTAAGTTATACATAAATGGTGGTACTGATGTCTTGAAACATTTGATATCATAAATGTTTTCATACAAATGAATATTCTCGTAGAATTGTTGTTATTAAAAAAAAAAAAAAAAAGTAAAATAAAATGCACTGTTCATAATGACTAAAAATTGATACCTCTACATTATTTATTAAGTTATTAGACTAGAAAGGTCTATCATATTTAATGGTAAATTAATTTTTAACATTTTACACATTAAAAATGAAATAATCAATCAGGTATGATCAAATTGATCGATTCTTATCGCCAAACTGCCTTGAAATTATTTTATCATAAATTACGTATCTTATAGGTTGATTGGATATTACCGATAACATACACTACTTGTATCCTTGGAAGAAAAAATCTAGAAAATAATTAGCTCTGTCAATAAATCACACTCTTATGAAAATTATTTTCTTTTGCATCAACAATCAATAAGACAGAAAACAAATCGAATATTAAAAAAAAAAGTTAATGAACGATCGATTAAGACATAATACAATGAAAACTATCAGAATAGAATGTATCATAGCAGTAGTCAAAACTTTAATACATTGAAAAAAAAAAGATTTAAGTTAAAGAAAAGTGATTTTTTTTCCATTACAAAATTTATTATTCAC
>CAJNOL010003732.1:0-20095 GCA_905250125.1 Rotaria sordida
CTGACACTTCTGTTCGACCACTTGTTGGAGTACAATCACAACAAGCAACAGCTTATACTCGTACAGCTCGAAATATGCCACCTAATGTATGTATTCAAGTTGAATAAAAAAATAATAATAATTTTGTTTTTAGAATCCAACTGGATTTTCAGATTCAATTGTAGTTGCTGAACAAGAACCATTAACATTAGCTGCTCTTGCTAATGCAACACCATTAGAGCAAAAACAAATGTTAGGTGAACGTTTATTTCCATTGATTCAACAAATTCAACTACAATTAGTTGGTAAAATAACTGGTATGCTTCTTGAAATTGATAATATTGAACTTCTTCATATGCTCGAATCAACTGAATTACTTAAAGCTAAAGTATGTTTATTCAACTTTAAAATAAATTATTTTTTTATTTTTATTTTATATTAGGTTGAAGAAGCTATTGGCATACTTCAAACATATCAAGCTAAACAAGCAGCAACTAATTCAGCTGCTCAAAAAAAATCATATATCATCATTTAAAAAATAAAAATAAAACAAAATCCAAGCAAATGCATTGGCACATATGCATATACATAGATTGTCTTTTGTTTTTTTTCTTCTGCTTCGTTTACTATTGTTCATTTCTGTTATTAAATATGAAAAACATAGCTCCCTACAAAATCATTATCATCATTATTAAATATTAAAAAAATTTACCAAAAACACTCATGCTTTTGGTTGTTCAAATACGTTCTATTTTAACGAGTAGAAAAGAGTAAAAACCGAAAAAAATGGAGTTCAATATACAAATGACACTCTAAAATCTAACAACGTTCATACTGCTTTTCCAGAAAATGACTAGATGCTCATGTAGTAACAAAATGTCAGATATGGATAGATTAAGTCAATCACTATCAAAGCCATTTTACTTTTCATATCATTTATTTGTACATATTCTTGTCTCTATTTTATTATTATGATTCCATTTATAACGATATGAATAAATAGAGAAAAACAAAATTTACCCATAGTGAACAAATCATCGAAGAATTAAAATATTTCCCATTGATGATAATTTAAAAAATAGAGTGCGAATGTGTAGAACAACTATGATGCTACATTTTACCTTAGCAACGAAGATCTTCAAATGGTACTCATTTCAATTCAAATTCAGAGGAACGATGGATTTTCGAAAGATATTTTATCATTAGAAAATAGTAATTCAATTGAAATGAATAAGAAAACATAATGAATTTCTATGACAGACTAATCTTTTTATTACTATTGCGCATTTTTAGTTTCATCGATTATATTATAAAGGAAAAAAAGATTAAAAGTATCGTACATATTGATGCTGTTTATTTTTCGAGTGTGAATAAATGACTATTATTTAGCTTTTATGAGAATGGCATTTTTGTATTCGTATTAATCCATGAAGCATTTGAAACAAATTCATAACGAACAACAAAAGAGTATGCTGGTACATTTTTCATAGCAGCATTGTTTGGGTGTGGGGTGTGGGTGTGGGGCGTGGGTGTGGGTGTGAGAGTGGATGAAAAGAAGACCAACAGCCACAACTACACCCACACCGACACCCATACCCACCCATAGTTCATATTTTTATGAATAAACAATATACTATATTATTCTAAAGATATTGAAAGAAATAATGCAAACATTCAAAAATTAACTACATTACATCACATATCTGTCTAGGTCCAATAGGAGGCAATCTAAATTACTTGTCTGAAACATATAGATCGAAGTAGAAAGGCACTCTTTGAAGAATTTAGACTGGTTTTGACCAAGATTGGCATTATTATCTAAAAAATGAACAATTGAACTATTCTTCTTTATTTTACTGATTAGTCTAGACAGTATGAACAGACCAAACGAACTAATCATGACAAGATGTGAATTCTTTCTGGACTAATGTGTACGTTTAGTTACATCAAGACGAATTGTAAATCATTTCAGACTAGACCAGATAGCAATGCAAATATTTGAGATTAGTCATTGTTAAATGTCCTCCTTTACCTATTTATTGTTCGTACAAAAGTATATAAATGTTTTTATGAAAATCTGTACAAATTAACTGAATTTTGTCAAAGCAATACAGAATATAAATAAATATCATTGTGAATCATTTTCACTTTATTTTCAAAGTAAAATACAATAATTGATTACGAGCAATAAGGTGAGCGTACAAGATTCTACTTCCTTTTTTTTTTAATCATCTTTGCTCTAATGTGGAGGAAAAGAAATTATAATGTATCACTAAAGAATGATAATTCTCTTGCTTTTATAATTTAGAAATCATTTGGAATATTCAACGAAGTGTATGATGATGTCTCATCGCTGTTTTTTTGATTTATTACCTGCAGAATTATTACATATTTTATTTAGTTATTTTTCTGGACATGAAATTCTAATTAGTTTCTATGATCTTAGTGATTATATGAATGCTATTTTACAATCTTATTCTGCTTATAAACTTAATTTTAAATCAATTTCACGATATAATTTTGATCATATTTGTCGTAATATTCGGCCTGAACAAATTATTTCATTAACATTATGTGATAGTGATGATACATCTGGTCAATCAGAATTATTCTTTTCTTATTTTCAAATTCAACAATTTATTCGACTTCAATCACTTACTTTAATTGAAATTGAATTTAAATCATTAGAATTTATTTTTTATAATCTATCAAAACTTAATCAATTACGTTCATTTTCATTTAATACTTCTACAATTAGACATACATATGGACCAATGGATCTTAATTTTGAAAATAAACTTCAACAGATAAATTCAATGTTAATTCATACTTATGCTCAAATATTACCTCAATTAAAATTTTTAAATTTAAATGGTGGTTGGATATTAGAATCGATACAACTTTCGAATCTTCAACATTTAAAACTTGGAAGTTGTTCCATCGATAAACTCGAAACAATTACTCATTTAGCACCACAACTTAAATCATTAGATATTTGTATTAATTTTGGAGAGATGAATTTTCAATCTATCATATTACCAAGTCAACTTACTCGACTCAATCTAAAAATTGATTGTAAGTATTATTTTAACAAAACAAGATGAAAAACGATTACTCTTCACTTATCTGTTCTTGTATAACTGGATTGTTATATAGATGAGATTGAAAGAATAAAATAGTTCACTAATTTTTCATATACTACTTTATAATCGTGAAAAAATTGGAGAATAATTAATACAAATTTCAATTTATCATATTATAAAACTAAATACTTTCAGTAAATTATCTATATTCCGACATTTGATCATGAGTTTAAATTAACTATGAAAATTGTTAGTTCATTTTATTCTTGCATTATTGAAATTCTTCAAAAACAGATCAATTTTAGAAATTTCAAAATTTTCAAATACTTTTTTCTATATTTCTATTTATTGTTGTCAAATAATTCAGATGACTTTATTATGTAAATAGTAATATTTTTTTCTGGAAAATTCTAATACAAAAAATGAAATATTATTGAAAAAATCTTTCTATTTCGATGTTTTATAGTTTTTCCAGTATCAATGGATTATATGGAATATTTTCTGTCAAACTGCTTTTATCTGAAGCATCTTGAATTACATTTGACAGGTTTTACTGATCTAGCAGATGGACAACGTTGGCAAACATTAACTAATTCTTTAGTCACATTTAATTTCAAATTCGATACACATATATGTTTTAAAGTTATTGAACAAATTTTTGATTCATTTCGAACATCATTTTGGCTTGAAGAGAAACAATGGTTTGTCGCATATTACAATGATTATCTTTTTTCTATTCCTTATTTTGCTCCTGAACAAGTTGATTCTTCCTATCAGTCAATGATTTACTCAATAGCATCTGATAATACGATTTTTTATAATCATGTAAATAAATTTACTGTAAGAAAAGATAAAATTGGCAAATATTATTTTACAAATATCAATGTATTAAAACTCAAATATTCAATTTCATTAAAATATGTATTACGCATAGTCGATCTTAATCAAGTTAAACATTTATCAATTTTATCTTTAGAATATTTACTAAAATTTATGCCAATTTCAAAAAAACTACCTAGTTTATATGAACTCTCTGTTAAAAATGATATAACAAAACATGCAATAAAACGAATGTTAACTTATTCTCTTGAACAAATTCAAAAACTTACAATTAGAATTAATGATAAATATAATGAATATATTATTGAAGAATTATTTCGTCTTTTTCCATATACAAAATATCTAATATATAAATCTCATATTCCATCAATATATATTATGATTCGTCTAATAAATGGATTTGAATATTTATTAAATGCATCTTTTATTTCATGTGGTCCATTTTCCAACCAAGAACAAATATTTCGATATGATCCAGATGTAATTGTTTCACGAATAAAACGACTTACATATGGTACTTCATTCTGTCGAATATATCATATACCTAACAATGGATCAGAATTTATTATTAATTGGTGGATTGAAGAACAAGTAGGTTTTTTTTTATGTAATACAAATATTATTAATATTTTACCATTTTATTCTTATTTAGCCATCAAAATCTAATTTAAAAGATTGCTCATCGTCGTACAAACACAAAAACTTTAGAAAATCATCATTATTCAAATTTTGTTTTAAATAATTGAAATTGTATTTTTGTTTGTAAATAAGATAAATCATAAATTTTAATCAATTCCACTTTTCAAGCAAAATTAAACGAAATAATCTTAATTCATAGTGATTCAACAAAAGTAGCACGGACCAGATTATTGCATATACAATAAATCGAAGTTAACTGAACGTATATTATCGATTTAATTATTGGTTTTCGTTTTTTTTCTCAAAGCCAATAATCATAAGCGTGACAGACATAAAATATTTTAATGTATGTCATTTATTGATTTCTGTTCGTCGTCTCTTATATACTGACATGACGACGATTTTGTAACTAATAATATTGACTATCAATTAATTGGCAGCTATTAATAGGCGATTATATAACAACATGTACGGAAGAGAGAAAAAATATTGCTATTGAATTCAGTAAAATCATTCTTATCATATATCTGAGGTAGAGTTGCACTCAAGAAATAGTGTACATTGTTGGAATGATATTGTATTATGCACTGAATTGACATCGTGCAATCACATAGAAAATCGTGTCGAGTGTGTGGATAGTATTAATTCTTCATCATTACCCACACTTTTATGACAGGACTAGCATAAAAAAAAATGTCTACGTTGATTACATTTAGACGTATGAAAAGTGTTCATGGTTTTTCGTTTTAACATTTTAAAAGTCAGAATTCATACATTTTCTGAGTGAGTGAAATGCATGTAGCGAGTGCGGGTGTTACAATGCGTTAATTTGACTTTTCTAACTACTTGGAGAATAGAAGATTTTATTTTACAGATAGGTAAATGTACTTCATTTCAATGGATTTATAGTTAAGAATTTTGATATCTCACTGTTAGTGTAGTGAGTAATGTGGTTAATAATATGTTAAAACTGGCATACATTCAGTTGAATATAAGTATGATGTGTACGGATAGGCTCTCTCTTGATTTATATCCATAATGATTAACATATCACATGTGCATTCGGCTGTTATATGAGATGATCGATCGAAACTTCTATTGATTCACAACACACATCAGTAATCGTCATTTCAGAAATTTTGGACAAATCATCTCTGACATATGAATATTTCAAAATACTCATATCTCAGAGATGATTTGTCGAAAAAATTTGAAACTTTGTAGACGAACTGATCTAGTAGATTTGCTCATGTTAACAACGTTTCAGATCAAAATTCGAAACTTCAATTTTACCAAAAAGGTGATGTTCTATAGGAGAATATCAATAGAAATTCAAATATTTTTCGATTTTTTCATTAGAACATTACTTGGTATCTATCGATAAAAAGAATTACTAACAATCGAACGAAAAGTTGGGGAGATTTCATTAAGAGCTTGATTGAGAAACGAGTAAATCGACTGAAACCTTAGCAAAAATATTGTTTTATTAAATATATAATTGATGTAAGTCAGTAGTAAAATGATATCTAACAATATAAATGTAAGCATCAGGAATTGAGCATAATTGAACAACAGTATATAATTTAGTGTATCCCAACATTTATTTGTACTCTTTATTTCATATGTTGTACTATATTCGAAATAAGTGAATAAAGATCCAATATTATGTCAATAAAATATTTGCATAATTCGATTGAAGTAATTCAATTGAATTAAATAAATTATTATTATGATCAAGTGCAAGTTTATTTAAATTAGCTATAACTGAATATGATTGAATAGATAGTTGTTTAACAGTAAAAATTATTTTGCACCTATTTCAATTGAATCATTTATTCCTTTTAATAACAATTTATGTAGGTAATATGTTATATTATTAAAATAATCATTCGTACTAATCTAAATTATAAAAATTATTTGATGAAAATTAACCTGATTTAGATTAGTAGAATTTCTGTACATAGTTATCTATTAGCGAACACCTGTCAACTAACAAATTAAATGCTGTAAAACCTTGTACTAAATTATTATCATCTTTATGAATGAAATATTTTCCATTAGATTCCATGATTCTGGTGGATTATTTTTATATACAAATGAAAAGTAGACTTACAGCTAATGTAAAATAAAAATGTCATTTATAAAGAGAGAGTTACACATACTAATCAAAACTATTTTAAAAATCAGATAAAAAAAACGTCACAATAAAATAGGCCATATTTTGATTTAATTCAATGAAAGTTGAATTTTTTTTTTGAATGGAATTTTCTTAAAGAATTTGCTCATTTTTCTTTTTATAGGTTTTCGTTCATTCTCTGAAAGATTAAAATAATTTATTTAAAAATACTAAATAAATCAAATCGATAAGAATTTTTATTGTTGAATAGATTCACTCGGAATTTTTATTATTTCGTAAATAATTTGTATTAAGCAGTTCTAATCTATCAATTTATGACACTGTTTCAATATCAGTTTAATAAAAAAAAACTTCACTATGACTAAAAGATAGATTACAAGAGAAAAGTAGATTATAATTAATAAACAGATATGTATGATCTACATAAAAGAAATAGAAAAACCTAATTATCGTTAACTTTCTTTTGAATCTAAATAAATCATTTTCACTAAAATAAAATGGAAATATTTTTACGTTTTAAAGATTTTTTTTTATCAAAATCAGTTGAAATACAGAAAAAACATTTCAATGTAAATATTTTCAGTCATCAAATGAAATTCTACTCGATCTTTACCTTTATCATCCCTTACATTAGATGAATAATAGATTGTACTTAACTTTTCATTTTTTTTTCTTTATTTTATAGTATATTGTAACGACATACTTATCTACTTGACGTGTTGATGGCTTTTGCACCTGTTTCTTCGTTAGTTGTCGATGATCTACCAAAATTCTTCTCAATGATGTATCATCAATTGATCAATCAAGCTATTTATACATTTGCTGAACTTGGAATAGCTGATCGATTGATAAATGTACCATTAGATCGTGGTTTTACTGTTGAAGAAATCATTGGTGATAATAAATTACAATGGAATCGAGATTTACTTTATCGAATATTACGTGCATGTATTTATAGTGGTATTATCGAAACAATTAATGATGGAAAACATTTTATTCTTACTACATCTGGTATTATGATGATGTCGGATCATCCATCACATGTTCGAGATTTTATTCGTTTTAGTTTTGGACCATTGTGTACTCGTGCTAGTTTACATTTACCAAATATGGTACGTAGAGAAGGTACAGGTACTGGAATAGCTCGTGTTTCAGATGGTAAAGATTTTTATACACTTATGAGTCAACCAGATCAAGAAGAATTTTTAAAAATATTTAGTGGTTCTATGACAATATTTTCAATGCAAAATGGTTCTCAATTAATAACAACTATCGATTTTGGTCGTTTTAAAACTATAGTTGATATTGGTGGTAATCGAGGAACATTTTTAGCTCAACTTCTTGAAAGATATCCATCAAGTAAACATGGAATTATTTTTGATTTGTCACATATTGTTAATAAATTTTAAAATGGTGAAGAATTTGATTTACATAATATACATAAAGATAAATGGAGTTTTATTTCCGGTGATATCTTTGATTCATCAACGCTTCCATTAGCAGATGTTTATATATTAAAACATTTTTTTACATGATTTTGATGATAATAAATGTTTAGAAATTTTATCATCAATTCGTAAAGCTAATAAAAACAAAAAAAGATACATT
Organism: Rotaria sordida; assembly: GCA_905250125.1. Classification (NCBI taxonomy): domain Eukaryota; kingdom Metazoa; phylum Rotifera; class Eurotatoria; order Philodinida; family Philodinidae; genus Rotaria; species Rotaria sordida. The sequence goes on from CAJNOL010003732.1 coordinate 8,287, forward strand.
AACAACTATATTTATTATTGAGCATGTAATTTTACCGAATCGAGCTATAAGTAATTGGCAAACACATGCACTCGATATAGGAATGGCTATTTCATTAGATGATGCTCATGAACGTACACAAGATGAATATGAACAGTTATTGAACAAAAACTGGATTTCAACTGAAAAAAATATATCCAATTCAAGTACCAGATTCTATTATCGAAGCTATTATTGTTCATTAGTTGAAAATTAGCAAATTTTAATCAAGTATTTGAATAAAAAGAGGATACAAACAAATTCAATAATCTATATTGAGAACTAGAACTCTCGAAACTACCTACAGGAAAGACTATGTTTTGCTTTTCGAAGATGATTTTAAATAAAAACAATTGATGTTGTATTTTAGCAAACAGAATCAAATTTCTGTATCGTCCTTTTTTGAATAAATCGGATATCTGAATGGTGCTCAAAAAATGTATTTTGAAATCGAAATATATTTCTTTGAAAGAAAATATTCTTCTTTCCAAAGAAGATTTTTCAGAAAGTTCACTTTTAAAGATAAATTAATGAACTGCAAACTGATCCAAAAATTTATTTTGAATAAAATCAATATTTTCAAATATTTGTTAACATTAACAGAGTACAAATAGAAATATATGTATAAGATAGCGCACACTTCTGTCCGATATCGTAATAGGTTTCTTAAAAAAATATTTTATGTTGGCCATTAAAAACTGCGGTCACACAACTGTCTATAATGATAAATAATGGTATGGTGTGCTGTTTTCGTGTCTATTCCATGAAATATTTGATAAAAATTTTAATTGATATACAATGTACCTGTATTTCTTTCTAACTTATCAAGATGATTCAACACAATATTCAAAAAAAAAACGTTAAAACAGCGGTTTTCGAGAGATGGTTGACTAGAATTTTCAGAATTTAAATGTTTCAAGAGTTGCAAAAATGAAAAGAGAACTAGAAATTTAAAAATTCCTATCTCTCATTCCTAGTAGCAAGGAATTCTCTTTCACATGAGATTATCTGGAGCACTGTGGCTTGAAATATATTGTGAAATTTTTTTAATGAATATACAGTTATGAGCAGAACACTCTTAGAAAGTTTCCTAAAAAGTCCTATCCACCATAATGAAAATCAATTACCGAGTGGGGAAGTCTTAACAAAAGAACAGATTCGCTTACATTGAGCAACTAACAATGATGGTTTTGATTGTCGTATGAATAGATTTATGATCGAATAGTACATAATCATGAAAGAAATGATTCATGACTTTCATAAGAATTGTAAATTGACTAATCTTTTTACTAAGAAAACATTATTCAACATGGAATCACAAGAACTTAGTCAGTTGCACATGTATATACTAGTTAGACCAAAAGTAACTGAACAGATTTTGATTGTAGATAACTTCTGATAGGAACAATATAGAGGGCTGCGGTTTTTAGCGTTTGAAAGAGAAGATCACGACACATTGGAATGTATTAAAGTTGAACTCCTTTCTCTGGTTGGATGTGGGTATTCTTTTTATTTCCATTTACCCACACCCACATCCTGAATCTATATCTATTGAAATCTTATTCAAATATTGGTATTAACATCTCCTCAGATTCATACGACAAACATTATGGACAACAATTAGAAAATATCAAAATGTCATTATGATATTTCACTAAAATCACTTATGAAGCTTAACTGAAAAAAAAATATCGATATGTATTTAGGATGTTTTAAATTGTTAAAAAAAGTAAAATCTTGTAAAAAAATTGTTAAACAGAAAGAACAGATTAAAAATTCAATTATGCATTTTCATTCTTCGACGTAGCATTATGAATATTGATGTTCATCTTTTGCCCTGTTGATTCCGTTCAATAAGTTTAGTTAATTGATCGTAGAATTCATTTCCGATTTCATTTTTTGAAATCTCTAGTGTCGTAAGTGTCTATGCAAATATATAAGAATAATTGATTATACAAGAGAAAAAAAATAAAAGTAACCGTATTATGTTCTAATGCATGAAGCAAATATTGCGCTTCCGAAGTTTTGATTCGATTGTCACTGAGACTTAGTGCCATCAGTGTCTATAGAAAAAAACGAGGATAGTAACATGAAAAAGATTAAGAGAGAATGATAAAGATTACCGTATTATTTCTTAATGCATTGGCTAGTTGCTCTGCGCCGTTAGCTCCGGTTTTATTGTGTCTGAGATCTAGTCTGATAAGTGTCCTAATAAAAAAAGAAACATGGATATAAATATGTGACACAGGAGAATAGAGAATGTAGGCTACCATGTTATATTGCAATGTATCAGATAAATGCTTAACTCCCTGAACTCCAATTGCATTGCCATCGAGACTAAGTGATATAAGTGTCTGTAAGGAAAAATGCGAAAAGATAAATGAAAAAAAAAATGTTAAAGAAAGAATTACCGTGTTATTACGTAGTACATCAGCTAGGTGTTGTGCTCCAAGAGCTTGAATTCTATTGTTACCTAAATATAATGTAACGAGTGTCTGTATGAAAGAGTCAACATATGACAAATATACGAAGCAAAAATGGAACTAACTGTATTATATTGTAATGTATTAGTCAGATGTTGAATTCCATGAATTCCAATTTCATTTCCTTCAAGACTGAGAGCACTGAGTGTCTAGCTGTAGAAAAATAAAAACACAAAGTATAAATAGGAGAGAAAAAAAATCAAGAAAGAACGAGAATCACCGTATTATTTCGTAACATATCTGCTAGATGTTGTGCTCCAAGATCTCCGATATGGCTATTACCAAAATATAGAGTGACAAGTGTCTATATAAAAAAATACAGATATATTATAGCAATGAAAATGAAATTTACCATATTATAGTGTAATGCATGAACCAGATACTGTGCACCTTCAGCTCCAATATGATGTGATGAGAGATATAGTGTAGTAAGTGTCTGTATAAAAAAAAAGAAGTACATATGAATATATAACAAAGATGAGAATTACTGTATTCTTTCGTAATGCATCAGCTAGATGTTGTACTCCGAGAACACCAATTGGATTTTCTTGAAGAAATAATGTAGTCAGTGTCTGTATAAAAATTACAAAAGAGCCAGTAAAAGAGAAAAAGTTATTTACCGTGTTATTTTGTAATGCATCACCTAGATGTTGTGCTCCAATATCTCCGATTGAATTTTTACTGAGATCTAATGTGGTGAGTGTCTGTTTGAAAAATATATATACGAATACGAGAGATATACGAAGAGAATGAAGCTTCCTATATTCTTTAGCAATGTATGAGCTAGATATTGTGTTCCTATATCTCTGATTTGATTGTGTTTTAGATCTAGTATAGCGAGTGTCTATATGAAAAGGAAAAAAAATGTCAAAATATGAATAGAGAATAAACATTACCGTATTAATTTGTAATGCATCAGCTAGAAACTGTGTTCCACCAGCTTTGATTCGATTGTTACCCAAACTTAGTGTGACAAGTGTCTGTATGAAAGAGTATAGATGAGTTTATCATAAAAGAACAGAGGAACAGGAGAGTATGAGAATACTGTGTTATGTTGTAATGCATTAGCTAAATGTTGTGCCCCATGAGTCCAATTTGATTGGAATCGCGATTAAGTGCAGTGAGTGTCTATGTGAAAAAGTATAATTGCAAATATGAGAGAAATAAACAAAAAAGAAAGATCACCTTGTTATATCTAAAGAAATTAGCTAGATATTTTGCTCCAAGATCTTTGATTCGATTCGATTGAAAGTCAAGTATGATAAGTGTCTATGTGAAAAATTACAGATGAATATATAAGAGAAATAACGATAATCACCGTTTGATCTCTTAATGCATCAGCAAACATGGGTGTGGGTGTGATGGTGGTTGTGACTGTAGGTCTTCTCTTCATCGACACCCACACCCACACCCACACCCACCCCACACCCACACCCACACCCACACCCACCCACACCCCACACCCACACCCTTGTTTTTTTATCGTTTTCAATTGAAACAATACAGCGAATGAGTTCATGGAAAGAGTGAATAATATATTCTTACAAATAGAGTAATAAATCCTGATATTGAGAAGCTTAGAATGCCAAACTCTTTCCATTAGATTTCAAGGTTATGAATCCTTTGAGTTTTCAAATGCCTTGACTTTCACAAATGCTTTGACTACTGAGTGCAGCTCGAATTTTGCTCAAAGATAAATCACCACTAGACTAGTTTAGCTTCAAAGGATTTATTTTATTTTTCAATTTACTCTTGTCGAAATATAAGATTTTTAAAGAAAATGATCTTTAATTATTGAGTACAGAAAGTATTCTTGACGAAATTATGCACGAGCCGTGCTCATGAAAAATCTCATATTCCAATTATAACACATTGACAACAAGAATTCTTTAGAATTTGTGCTAGTCTAATGACCACTTATTTTTTGAAAAGAGTCTAAGCTGTACTCATTTTCGTCATTTTGGTGATCCTCTTGCTCATTAGATGTTTCTAGAAAACCATCTGAGTCTTTTGTATTTTAAATAGAGACCATAGAATTTTTTGGAACGAAGCCATTTTTCACTTACGTCCTTTCTAATTAGAAAAAAATCTAGTAATAAAGCTTTTCTCAAAGAGTTGTTAAATATTCATGGTTTTAGTTTATTTTATGCCATCGAGTCATTTATTTCATATTTTATTCTCTAATATCATAATTTTAATTATCTTCTGACAAGCACAAACGCCTTTCGAACGAAACTGACTCAGAACAAAAAATATTACTCAATACTTTTTTTCAATATAGTTTAATCGTGATAGGGTGTGGGTGTGGGTGGATCTAGTGGCGGCTGTGGGCTTTGGGGAGGTGAAGATCCCTGCAGTCACGCAGACCCACACCCACCGTCACGAATTTGCATGCATTGAAACTCATTTTATTTCAGGTTGACACTCCAAAATGTTCAGAAGATATTGAAAGTAGTGCGAATCTAATACGATTGATTACCTTCTACGAAGTGCTACAAACTTAGAAATTGAAAATCAAAAAACTAATAAATACATAAATATGAATAATTCTTATGTTTTCTTCTTTTCATGTCTAAACCGTTAATAGCTTAAATTTCGAATATCTGAGCCTACCCACACCATAAGTAAATCATATTTAAAATTTGTTAGTTTGAGGATGAGTGCTTTATTTTGACCGGAACAAATGAACTCTCTCAGTTACAAGTCAGACCTCTTCATTGTTAGTGTTGATATTTTTGAGAATATTTAGAATTAACACTATTCACTATTATTCTTAATAATCATGATCCAATTTGAATATGATACTTAATATGATTTAAAAACAACTTTTTTCTTTATTCGAATATTCTTGAAAAAGGGAAAGATAATACTATTAAAATAAATAGAAAGGTAGATAATTGCGTGGAATGAAAGTAACAGTTATTGCTTATCGTTGTTGGCAATCTAACTATTGTCTTACTAGTGGATGTCAGTGTGTTCAGTGTCGTTGCATTTTCATTTGGACGGAAGATATCAAAAAGGTGAACGATTGAACCGGCAGTAGCATGAGGATTTGGATGAAGTTTAAGAATGCGACACGCAATATGATAAATATCAACACTATGAAGTGAACGAATTGAAACATTTATATTAAAGGAAGGACCACGAGCCATAAATATAGCTTGCATAGATGCTAATGTGTTATCCCATCCATGATTACCTTTTTTATTATAGGATTTCATTTTTGTAGCCTATATATTAATTAAAAAATAAAATTTGTGATTAAATAAATCAAAAGACTTACTGAAGATAGAATTACACCTTCTGAATTTGGTAATACAGTTATTTCCCCAAGTCGATGATCTGGTTTCGAATAACGAAAACGTTCAGGAATGTCATAACGTTTATATACTGTAACATTAGGAATATTTCTAAGACTATTGTATACTGCTTCAGTCTGTTGTCACAGTTTTTTTTAAATAGATAATTTAAAATAAACATATTTTCAGAATTAATTATGCTTACGAGTCCATTTTTTGGTATGACATTGAATAATGCACCCGAAAGAATAGATGTTTCAACTGATTTTTTATTAAGATATTTGTCGACAAAGGGTCGAATCACACCTTTTACTTTGGTCATACCCTTCGAAAATTTTTTGAAATACATTCAAATTTTTGCACAGAAAATAGTATATTTTACATACATGATCAGAAAGTATAATTATATTTAAATCATCGTTGAGTTCACACTTTACTTTATACAGCAAATATTCAATATCACCATCAAGACGAATTAACTTTATTTCAGAAAAAAAAGGATATAAACTTATTTTAGTAAATTGTTACTTACTGTATCGCGTACTTTCGGTGAATCAGGACCATATGTATGTCCTTGTTTATCTGGCTCACTTAAAGAAAAAATGATTATTTAAAAAACATATGACAAAATTAAATAACTTTACAAATGATATAACATAACGAGTTGAATTGGTAACTCACGAAAGTAACTTAGAGCATTGTCAATTTTTTCTCGAAAAGGTATATCATCAGTGTATGACCAACTATAGATAAGTGGACGTATACCATAAAATTCATTATGACATGCTGGCCAAAATAAAACAGCACATTTGACTTTCTTATATAAAGTGAGGAAAGATTTCTTGGATATACATTCTAATTCTTAAATAAATACTTGTTTAGTTGCTGTAATCCACAAAGGTTCTACTTTTGGATTTAGCCATTGTCGATTGTCACGATGATCTAGAAATTATAAAAAATAATTAGTCAATATTCGACAATAAATAAATCACTACTCATTTCAATAGTTATATTTAATAATCGATCATAAAATATATTATGTACAATACCATGGTCTTCTTGATACATTCCTAAATTTCATATGTACAAGATGATATCAAATAATTTATTTTTGTATTTTTATTAATTCACCTGTAGCAATTGAAATATGATTAGGAAATGTCATTGTAGGAAATGTAGGTTGCATTCCATATTTTGCTTGTATACCTTCATTACGAAATCGATTAAATGTAGGTAAATTGTGTTCATGTAAATAATTATGTCGAAATCCTTTAAATTAAGTTATTATTAAAATATAATAAAATTCTTTTATTTTATACTCTACCATCAAGTGAAATAATAAGTAGACGTGGTATTTTCGATGATTGTTGTGTAGCATTAACATATAGCAATAACGCTATTTGCAAAACATAAGCTATCAATGTTGTATATAGAAAGAGCATGGTAATCAAACGATTGTACTTGATTAGTTTTTAAAAGATACAAGTCAATACTAAGAATAAAAAAAAGTGGTGTCCTTCACGTTCGTCCTATGGGAAAAAAAGTCGATTCCACATTCGTCACATTCTATATAGGGGCCCCATTAACTTATCGATTAGGACATTTAAAGAAATGTCCATCAATAATATATTTTATATCAATTTAAACGTAATGATAGAAGAAACTTTCTTCTTCATCTTTTCAACTGCTTTCTTCGGCTATAATTCTGCTTGGTATAACAGGTTTACCGGATTCGGTGTGAACGATTGGATTACAATGAAGATGTATATTATCAAGTGATAAAATTAATGTGCTTGAGCAACTTCTGTTTCTACATCTCTCTTTGATGCAAGTTTTATTAATTCTTTTGATGATATATTGAAAATTCAGATAATTTAAACACTTTTGATTTCGTTCGGTGTTTGTAAATCGAAATACGACAAGGAAAAAATTACATCATCTTCCATACATATGCATCACGTTACGTTGATCTTCCTCACATAGTTAAATACAGTAAGATGTCACTCTCTCTCATGCTAATAACACATCGTCATCGATAAGCTAATATGAATCTATGTAGAATGTGACAAAGGTGGAATCGACTTGTTCCCATGGAACGAAAGTGAAGAAAATCGAAACAATGCATTATATCACGTTTCTAATTCTTTCAATTTAAAATGTCTTGTCTTTAAAGTAGTGAATGTACTAAGAATTGGATAGTAAATACGGCGTGAAGGTATTCAAAAGAAACATAAGATCAAACATTTTTTCTTTACACATTTGAGAGACAGTTCGAGATTAAATCGAAAATTTAATTCATAAGAAAAAAAGAGAAATTTAAATATAACCTTTCGATCATTGAAAACGAAAAAATATACAGAAGCAGAGAAGTTATAAATTTAAAAATTAACGTGTTTCAGTCGAACAAGTTAAACTTTTAGATCTAGAAATTTATTTTTACATGATTATTCATTGCCAATGATCGAAACAGTCAAAGTTTTTTTTTTGTTCGATAGTCTAGAGTAAATATACTTTATTCGGCCACGGACAATCTCTTCATAAATACGACGTCACGTTTATCTTGTCAATGGCGTCAGCTTTCTATCAATCAGTGTTAATGTATGCTTGATATTCTTATTCTGTCTCTGTACTTCATCCTTTGTAATTAGTATGTCGTTTAGTATCGATTGTGATCTTTTATCACACGAACGTGTTTATTCCGTATTAATCATTTATGTATGTAAAAAAAATCATATCTCTCTGTTTGTTTATTTAACTTAGCATTTATTCATAAAAACAGATTGGATCTATAGAAGAGTATGAAAATGTTATGACATTAATAGAAGATTTGGCATTTATTTTTCACATGACCCAAAATATCCAAACTCTTATAGTTTCAAGTAAATGGTAACAATAGTCGAGTTTCTGATGAAATACAATTCAATGTTGATAAACATTGAATATTTTCTTTAATATGTGCGTGAATTTGAGTGACATCATGAATTGTGATTATAAATCTAATTATCCTTTTCTTCACTACACTGATTTACGCATTTAGTATCATGGTGAATTACTATAAGAAAAATGATTGACTATTCTTTTTTTTAATAAAAGATTATTTTAGTATATTGTAAAAGTTTAATTTTCATAATAATCTGAGAAAATCAGAATTTGCTTTTAAAAGATCAATAAGACTAGAATTATATTTTCAATCATTAAATTCATTATCTTCACACATAACTCGAATTCATATACTCAAACAGTAAGAAATAAAAAAGAAATCAATAAGCTACAGAATTTTGCAGATATTTCAATATTTGATATAAAACTACTGAATAAAAGCATAAATATTTATAAGCATTAATAATGTTTCGTCATACGTATCTCACATTGAATTTTGTATTGCATCAAAAATGATATTCAACATGATGTATTTTTTTCTATCAATGAATCAGTTATTCATAAGAATAAAATCTCTTAAATCATATTGATAAATACTTGTTCAGTTTCAACTCCTATCAAATGAATCTTGATGTTTTTTTTTGTCAAGCATCTTGTTATCTGAATACTAAGAAATTTTTAAACTACAATATGTATGCAATGTCAATAAAAAAATAATAAACACTGTAGTTTACAATAATTTTCATTGAAAAATATTATTCTATTACAACTGTTTTATATATAAAATTTTCCTCTTTTTCACTATATATGAAAAGTAGTCTTCATTTCAACGTATCTATGATTTATTTCAAAAACAATCTAAACATATTAACAGACAATTTTATATCATAACTAATTGAATTAAATTTATTAAAGTTAATTTATCAGTGAATATAAATGTCTGTGTTGCATACAAAATAGATAATAAAAGGTGACAAATCTATTAGTAAAATTCCTTTTTTGTCAGGAACTTTTAGAAAAAAAGTTCGAAAACAAGAGATACAATTAGCGATGATTGAATGAAAAATCACAATAGGTTATCGATTTTGTTATTTTTCTTCGTTATTTCTTTATAACTAAAAGAGATCGACGAATAATTTTTTATTTTATTCTTAGCTAATTATTCGAAGAGGTCATCAGTATTAGTTTTTGCTCTAAATTTGATCGAATTCTTTTTATAACAGAATGAATTTTCATTAATTAATTAAGATTTCTTGACATTCTTTGGATAACTTAGAAAAATATTGATTTTTTAACGAAATCTATTCTAACAAAAAACCAAATATAGAAATCAGATATATTTTTTAAAAATAGAACATGTTTAATGGTAAATGAAAAATTGATGACTGTGAATACGTTTAATTTATATGTATTTAATATACATTGAATTAGTTTAACAGCAGATGAGAATTTATCCATAACTATTTTAAATTTTATTACAAAAATGTGAAGCTTTTCGAGAGTTCAACTCTCATCATCGGACAAAAAAGATAAAAATGATTAAAGTTTACATTTAAAAGTACAAATAATAGAATTAGTCATATATATATAGCCATTTTGCTGAGGCAAAGACCTCTATAGAAAGGACTAAATTTGTTTCTTAATATTAAGAAATTTCTTAAGATTAAGAAACAAATTCCCCCATGGCACTTCACTATACACCTGCTTTCATCTTGACTTTTGTTTTAAATAATGACGAACTATCCGGATAAATGACCAAAGGAACTGAACGCACAGTTTGATTAAGTGAAGGTTCAAGTTTTGAAATTTGTATTGATTCACGTATTAAAAGACGATAAAATTTCTGATCTTTGCTCAATAATTTCCAGTTATCCCAATCAATCGAATGCCCTGTCTCTACTTCATGTTGATAAATTGCTGATTGAGAAAATTTTAAATTCTTTTCATCAGATAACTTGGGAGTATCTTCTATAGCTTCATCGAGAATTTTCTCATTTAATGCATAATTAACAATAGGAACATTTCGTTTAGGGCGTTGAGAAAATATTGATGTAGTTGTTAATGTTGGAAAATGTTGTGGGGGAGGAGAAGATAGTAGCCTCACTTTACCGTGTTCTTCAAACCGTCGGGAAACTTGACGGCAAGTTTTTCCAATATAGCTTGCTGAGCAACCCGTACAGTTGACATTATAAACCACATTTGACAATAATTCCCTTGGTACGGGATCTTTCCGTGCAAATAAAGTTTGGACTTTTGGAAAGGGACGTGGTATAGGTTGTAAGTGTAATGTTGGTTTGACCTGTTTGGCTACATTCAACAATTTTTTTCCAAAAGTAGAAGTAAGTCTTCCCACATAAGGTATATCAACTAACAAAACCTGATTCTTCTGTAAATTTTCCTTAATGGAAACATTTGTGTTCTTATTAAATTTGTTTTGATCAATGTTAAAAGAAGAAGGAGTAGAAGAAGAAGCAAGTCGATATCTTTCAAAAGTCACTCGAATCACTTTGAGGACAAATGGAAGAGGATATCCATTAGAAACGGCAATTTTTCGAATAAATAAGAATTCTTTGTGAAGTAACGAATAATCAGAAATAATTCGAAGAGCTCTATAGACCATACTGGATATTACACTACGTTTATATTCCAAGGGCACCAAAGAGTTCCACTTTAGAATAAGACCTGTAAACGTAGGTTTACGATAAATATCCGTACAAAACCATGAAGTGTTATAATTTAAAAGACGACGAATTGAGATGTCTAAGAATGGCAATGAATGATCAGTTTCAGGCTCAACTGTAAATTGAATGGAATTATGAAAAGAGTTGAGAATATTTTTCAATTGATCAATATCTGTATCATTTTTAATAATGGCTATAGTGTCGTCAACGTAACGTTTCCAGTACACTACACCTTTTTGTTTCAATTGTTCCATAAGGTTTTTCTCAAGATGAACTAAGAAAATGTCTGCAAGAAGAGGACCGACAGGTGATCCCATAGCCACACCGTTAATCTGAGAAAAAATTTTATTTTTTGAACCGAATAGTGGAAACAGGATAAGATGAGTTACGAAAAGAGTTGGGTGTGGGTGTGGGTGTGGGTGTGGGTGTGTGGGTGTGGGTGTGGGTA
>CAJNOL010003733.1:7216-20075 GCA_905250125.1 Rotaria sordida
TGAATATCCATTTCATTTTTGGTTCGATTCTTTACAATTGATATTCTAATCATAGATTCGTTACATTTATAATGTTTAAAATACACGAAGACCCGCTTAGGAAGTATAGTCATAACTTACTTACCAAGATGCAATAGTTGAAATAAATTTTTTCAAAACACTTCAACAAAAATAATTTTCAGCTTGGTTGAATGTTCTGGGTGTGGGTGTGGGTGTGTGGGTGTCGGGTGTGAGGATGGGGGTGTAGGTGTAGGTGTGGGTGTGGACAGTAATTAAGAATAAATCCCCACCTATACGCACACCCACACTCTCGTTTTGACTGGTCGGAACTTGACCAATGCATCAGACTATAACTCGTTGAATGCAACGCCTCACATACTATCTTCGTTTCAGTTTAAAGTCTGTTTTGATAAAAAGATTGAACATACAAGAAAACATACCGATACCCATCAATCAAATAGTCAAGACGTCCTTTCTCGACTACAAATGATTTCGCACTAATTATATTTAACTCAATATTGAGAAAAAGACTAGACAGGATATACTGTCCCCGACTAGGAAAATAACTAGTCTTGTCACCCGTCTTTTACTCGGCTAGAGAATCGTTAATTATGAGCGACTTCTATTCTCTCGACTCACTACGATTTCATGACATTTCTGAACCAAGGACTTATTTACAATACCAACTAATTATTTTTATACTTGTCTATTGGTAGTTTTAGCACACTGTGCTACAAAATACTTTCGCATTATACCTCAAAAGGAAAAAAAACACATACTAAACAGGATCAATATTCATTACTACCTCAAAAGTGATCTGCTTCTGTTTGTGCGAAATTAACATACTTTACCTTTCAAACAGGTGAATCGTATAGAATGTCTTCCTTTTCAGTTTTCGCTGTCGAGCGTTATATATACGATAACTCTTTAATGGGTTTTTTTTCATTTAAACAGATAAAGAGACGTGTATACTGGAAAAAGGCTTTTGTGTTTGCACACTCGAGAAAAGAAAAAGATAACTTCGATTTTATGCGACGAACATACACAGTTGATTTCTATGTGGCGAAGAAAAACTCGTGCGACACTTGAAAGAAAGTTAAATGGAAGGATGTGGGTGTGGATGTGGCCATTCTTTGATTACACATCCACACCCTTCTAATAGTGATATAGAAAAAGATGATAATAGTAACAGATGGATACGTTTCAATTCTTTTTCGTATCACTATGAAAAGATATGTCTAGTCTATTTTGGTATTCATCTTTTTATTGTTTTTGTCTATTGTTCATTTATATTTATATTCTAATGCGTATCTGATTTATATACGCTTTTAGGTCTGATGAAATTATTTTTCAAGAACGTAATATCAAAAATTCATTTTTCCATCCTGAAAAACTAAAATAAAGGAAGAGAACTATCATAATATGTCAAACTCTTCATCAACCTTCCTGTCGAGACTACAATAATAAAATCTTCCATAATTAATCATGAGATCAAAGAACTTGTTAAATGTACATATCGTTATATGGAACGTAAGTAGATGAATGACAAAATCAAAGGCAAGTTCCTATAGAATATTCTACTTTCCTTATATACTTACAAAATATAAACATGAGACTAGTTTTTTAGATTCCTCAGATGGATATAGCATATTTTATCAAAGTTTTTCATCAAATAAATAAGTTCAATATGAGATATTATACAGTAAGATATTATAGCTTTGCGATGACAATGTTATTAGGTATGCCACGGGCAAGTGATGAAAGATGAAAAAGAAAACAAATGGCATTCGACCGTTAAAAATAATTATTTACATTTATAATGATATAATGATATGGATTTTGCATATAAGTAAATTACTAATAAGTAAAGCAACGATATAGAAAATACGAAATAAATCAACCGTTGATCTATTTTTAATCTTACTAAATAAAGTAAAATGTTTTATTATAATTTTTTTTCCTTAATTTTAATACAAGTGAAAAGAAAAATATGATAACAAATGACAATAGAGGAGTCAGATGTTCTTTTGTTTGTTGAATTTTCGGACGTACAGAGTCCATCATCGGAACATAATTGTATTTCAATTTCATGTGATGTTGTACCATTGTTTGAGTTGTATAACACGTACGACAAATGATAAATAATAGTAATAATTTTAATAATAATCTTTTGTTAACATAATTTGTATTGCAACATCACATGAAATTGCAATACAATTATGTTCCGATGATGGACTCTGTACGTCCGAAAATTCAACAAACAAAAGAACATCTGACTCCTCTATTGTCATTTGTTATCATATTTTTCTTTTCACTTGTATTAAAATTAAGGAAAAAAAAAATTATAATAAAACATTTTACTTTATTTAGTAAGATTAAAAATAGATCAATGGTTGATTTATTTCGTATTTTCTATATCGTTGCTTTACTTATTGGTAATTTACTAATAATTATTTAGTTTTTGGCGAAACATATAAGTAATATGAATAGCGTAGATTAACAAGATCTGGTAGTAAAGAATCATAATATCTTTGATCTAGACTATAATTTGAATGAAATCTATTTTGTTGGGACGTGGGTGCGCGTGTGAGTGTGCGGTGTGGATGTGGCTGCGAGAGTATAGAAGACCCACCCACACCCACATCCTGTTGTTAAATGAGGAAATAAACGACATACATCGGAAAAAAGTCGTTTTATGTTTGTTAATTTGTAATCAAATAATACGAGAGACGCCGAATCTCAAACAGTGGAGAAATTATAACACGAAATAGACGAAGAGTGTAGGTACATTGAATATCAATAGACGAAAGATGTGCCATTTGTACAATTAATTGTGCAAATTCTTGAAGATTATCATCACTTGACAATAGTTGAAAATATTCGACTATTCTAAAATTGATATTATTTCAAATTTTATTTGAAATATCTTTTGTTAATTTTCCTTTCAATGAGAGACGTTTAATATGAGAAAAACAAGGTTGTCGACCATCTTTTGATATACAGAAATTTCATAAAAATGATCTGATTTTATTAAATTAATTTTCAATTCTGTAATATTTGAGTAAAGAAATTCAGAATTAATCATTATATTAAATGAATATAAATTAGAATTGGTAAAAATTTTGATAGAAAATTTTTTTACTGTAATACAAGAATTTTCGTCATCAATATATTCTGTAAACCATTGTTTTTTTATTTAACCATCATGATGATCGAAATGTATTCAAACAATTCTCAATTTCATTATTTAATTGTTTTCTAACAGGAAGTTATAAATAAAATTTTTTCAAATATGTTAATTTTGTTGACAAAAATAATTTCCAGTTATTTCCATTGAATAAATGACTATTTATTGAAGTTTGTTTACTAAAAATTGATGTCAAATATTTAAATTGAGACATTATTAATAAGATAAATTTTATTTTACTAAATTTGACATTGTTCCTTCCTGCAAAGAAAATCAATAATCAGAAAATTTGATGAAAAATAAATAAGTTAAACAAAATTGTTCTGTATTAGAATATAAATATATAATTCCATGCAGAGAGCTCGTTTAAACTCGAGTTTGGGCATAGAAATCCAGTTTTTATCCAGGTCGGATTCAAAACAAAACCGTGGGTCTGCAGTTCCTTGCAGATCTCGAAATGAACTGGGCCGGGTCAGTGGCCCAACCTGGTCCTAAGCGACTCAGATATCGTTTAAATCCGCCGGTACAGCCCGGTCCGTTGAGTTTTCCAAATCCATCTGGTCTGGTGCCTCCCAACCCAAGAGAAAAACTTCATTGGGCCACTGGCGCGGCCCAGTCCATTTCGAGGCTTGGTTTCTTGTTTCATGTGATTCAAACCGGACATAAACTGACGATAAATAATCGATAGATCGATCGATATAATGTGGGTTATATCGGAGGTAGTTTGACACTTCAACAGTAGGCCATTCTCTGACCGCCATTCTATCGCGATAGAGCAAACAAACATGCAACATCAAATCTTCAATTTTTAATTGGCTCATATAATGAAAAAAAACTTGCTTAGCTACTTTAATATTCCTACAAAATGGTGAATCTATATCGAGAATATTTTTAATACAAAATACTTAATCTTGTAAATTTAAATTAAATTGAATTAATCGTTTCCATTGATATTTATTGTATAATGAACAAAATATATCGATATCATTTAATTGACATTGAATACCAACACCCAGAGATTTTAATTGATTTGAATTAAAATAAATAAAATAATTAAGATCATTAATCGAATCAAAAAACATATGTAAAAATGTTAAATATTTCGGTATAATATTAAATAATTTCCAAAATGTTATGGTTGAACATCCAATAAGACGAGAAAGATTTTCAAATGAATAATTTGCTTGATTTTTAAATAAACGATTATCATTATTATCAAAGCGAAATAAGATTATTAAAATTTATATTTAAATTCATCCATCTTTCTAAAATTTCATCATATGAAATTGTTTCATTAAGCCAAAGAGAACGAAGACGAATTAATGACTGTTGATTAATTGTATTAATCAAATATCGATTCATTAAATTATATATATTTTCTAAAAAAAAACGAACAAAAGATTCTAAAGTCAGATGGGATAAATATATAGTAAAAATCAATCATCTTGTTTAAAACTGATGTTAAAAAAAACACTTTCTTCACAAAGCATATAGAGAAATCCTTTCTCGATCAATCTGTGAAATGAATTTTCTCTACATTGAGTAAATTGGTAATCTCAGCCAGTTTAAGCTTGACGCGAAAAAAAAACATTTCTAAGCGTTCTATTCGATTGTTTGTGGAAATTTTTTTCACAATTGGATACATGAAAATTTTGTCTATCGCACCAAAATATTTAAAACACTTGTATCCAAAATCCTGATTTTCAAGAAGGTTTTTTCGAAGAAGTTTATTTTAAAAAAATTTTCCAAATTTATTCCACATAGGATAGATATGTAATCGTGCTGATATAACTAGAGTAAATCCTTAATTCTTATTTTATTTTACTAATATCAAAAAAAAAACTAAATTTTTTTGATGGAAATATTTTTCAAAAAGAACAACATATTCTCAATCAGCATGAAATTCTGAACGCAATGATGCATTTTTTCTGTGAAAAAGCAACTTTCATTTTTTTCGGCTGTCTTTTTCGCACTTGCAGGGAATCCCAGGACCATCGAATTTTTTTTTCAAATTATATATCATTAGATGCAGAATATAATGCTCATTCCAAATATCATGCTAAAATTTGAAGATAAATAAAGAACATGGTCAACTAGCGAAAATATTCGAGTAAAACAAGAATTACAGATTTATTCCACTTACATCAGCAACATTACGTATCTATCCTATGTGGGATAAATTTGGAAAATTTTTTTAAAATATACTTCTTCGAAAAAAACCTTCTTGAAAATCAGGATTTTGGATACAAGTGTTTCAAATATTCTAGTGTGCTAGGCAAAATTTTCATAAACAATCGAATAGAACGCTTAGAAATATGGTTTTTTTTTTCGTCAAGACAAAAATATTTAAGATTACGGATTTACCCAACGTTGGATAAATTCGTAATGTTGATAGAAATCTCAGAAAATCCACCATTACTACCTTCTCGAACCAGATTTCGAAAAACTAACTTCACAGATCAATAGAGAAAAAATTTCTCTACATACTTTATGAAGAAAGTTTTTAAAAATATTATAAAACAAAAAACTTCTATCAATTTAAAACAAGATGACTGATTTTTTATTCTACGTATCAACCTCATCTGACTCTATTCATTTTATCGAGAAAATGAAAAAAAATACAAAAATGGATCAGTTATTTTGACATTATTAAATAAATTCTTATCGAAAACTAGAAGTAGTCTTGATAAAAATTTATAAGTATACTATTATCATCATAAATGCTTTCGGAAAGCAAAAATTGGTCGACGCGAAAATTGATCGAAAATTTTGTAATAAACAAACAAAAGCTTTTTCTTAAATAGCCGTTCGAATTCGGACCTGCATCTTGGAACTGAGGATGAAGGAGAAAGTAAGGTTGAAGGTGTGGGTGAGGATCCGAAAAAGGACGAATTGTAGATGTATTCTTAAGGCATGCAACGTTACTAAAAGAATTAGAAGAACTTGGTTATAGTTTCTAAACTACTGTTGCTTTTTTGGATTTGTCTGTCTTTATTTGTCTAAACCACTATCTATCTCTAGTGTTAGCATTTTAATATAACTAGTTTTATTTCGCTTTTACAATTGATAGTTCGAGTTTCTGTTTAAGAAAATGTTTTTGTTTTTTTCATTACAAAATTTTCGATCAATTTTGCACGTCGACCAGTTTTCGTAGACTCAAATGTTTTATTTATATCGTATACTTTTACGAGTTCTTATATACATGTTATTCATATACTTCCGTGTTTAACATTCAAAAAAAAGCAAAATTATCAAATAACGAAAACAAAAAAAAAGAGACAATCATTATTAGAAATATTCAATAACAATTTCTCCTATATGACGTTGATATATCATATTCATTAAATATCTCCATGGTGTTACAATTACAGAAACAAATCGATCAAATTTCGTCTTTTCAGCATTTCTTTTAGATTTGTATTGTTTGATAAAAACAACGCAATAAATAAATATCTATGAAACCGAAAAACACAAATGGATTATATCTATCACGTACATCTGTTTATAATAATTCGTTGAACATAGTAATAAACTGACAGCCGTTGCATTTCCTAATAAATTTCTAATCTGTATCAGTTCTAAAGCTTCCACAAAATCACCTAAGATAAAAGAATAACCAAAGAAAAATAATGTATATACTTAGGGTTATCCAAAAGTAGTGGCGAAGGTTCTTTTTTTTCTTAGAGAAAGCTTGAAAAAAATTTCTTTTTTTATGAATAGATAGAACGTCTTTCGCTCTATCTTTCTATGCTATTTGATCACTATTAAACTAATATCATAATAATAAAATTTCGATAAGAACTATTTTTGTTGAAAACCAGCCGGTAGTATTGAGATCATAATGAATGTGGTATTTTTGCATTCCACGTTATTATCATATAATATGTTGTATTGAAAAAACAAAATATACCAGAAGATGCAGCGTGAAAAGCTCGACAATTTATAAAGTACCGCTTATTTTATAGTTGTACTTTTTGTTTTTAAAATGAACAAATCTCTGAACTATCAAATTTCGACGTTGCGAAAACGAGACTGTTTTTTTTTCGTAAAAGATGAATTCCGTTTTTCCTATCTCATTTTTTTATTACTTGATATGTTTTATTTTAAAAAGCAAAACACACTGCAAGATGCAGCATGAAGAGCTCTACAATTTACAAAGAACAATGATACAAAGATAAGACAGAAAAAAAATCGAATTCGTTTTTTTTATCAAAAAAAATCTCGTCTTCGCAACGTCGAAACTTGGTAACTCAGAGTTTTATCCATTTTTAAAAAAAAAAGTACAACTATAAAATAAGCGGTACTTTATAAATTGTAGAGCTTTTCACGCTGCATCTTCTGGTATATTTTGTTTTTTCAATACAACATATTATATGATAATAACGTGGAATGCAAAAATACCACATTCATTATGATCTCAATACTACCGGCTGGTTTTCAACAAAAATAGTTCTTATCGAAATTTTATTATTATGATATTAGTTTAATAGTGATCGAATAGCATAGAAAGATAGAGCGAAAGACGTTCTATCTATTCATAAAAAAAAAAGTTTTTTTCCAAGCTTTCTATAAGAAAAAAAAGAACCTCC
Source organism: Rotaria sordida (assembly GCA_905250125.1). NCBI lineage: Eukaryota > Metazoa > Rotifera > Eurotatoria > Philodinida > Philodinidae > Rotaria > Rotaria sordida. The sequence goes on from CAJNOL010003733.1 coordinate 14,993, forward strand.
ACCACTACTTTTAGATAATCCTAAGTATATGATAGATATAGAAATAATGATATATCTATATCCCAATCTATATCGACTGAGATATTCAAAACAAAACTTAGATTTCTATATGATAGATAGAGAAATAATCATATATCTATATCTCAATCTATATCGACAGAGATATTGAGAAGAAAACTTAGATTTGTATATCATGGATATAGAAATGATGATATTGTTATATCTCAGTGTATATCGAGTGAGATGTACAGATCAAAACTTTGATTTCTATATCAGGGAGTCAGAAATAATGTAATATACATATCTCGATCTATATCGACCAAGGCATTCAAAAAAGACTTAGATTTCTGTATCAGAGGTATATAAATAATGATATATCCATATCCTATCTATATCGACTGAGATATTCAAAACAAGACTTCGATTTGTATATAATAGATATAGGAATAATGATATTGGTATATATGAATCTATATCAATTGAGATATCGAAAAGAAGACTTCGATTTTTAAAGGAGGCTATGTACTGTAACTTGCATTCTTTGAGAAGTAATTCATCTTAGAGGAAAATTTCTCAGTTCTGTGTACAGTTTGGACGTACATTCTTGCTTTGAGAAGCTACGTTGCAAAACATTTACTCGTGAAGGTAAGAATCATTTTACTAATGCAAATGTCACCAATATTAGTGTAATCGTGGAGATTTTGTTTTTGATATATATTTATTCAAGATAAGAATAGATTGAGGCTGAATTGGCGAATTAGAAATGCCGCAGATGAGATCATACACGATAAGAAAAGAGCAGACGGGATCTGCGTTAGGGTCTATTGTATGTTGTTTTGTTTATGAATCTTATTTGTTTTGATAATATCCGATCTGAGTAATTTAGTCGGTTGTTATAAGTTTCTTAATCTTTGCACGTTACAAGAGTTTTGCTGAGTAGTTACAGTTAGAATGTGATGAAACATTGGAGATAAGTAATGCATTTATGCTTGCACTGATTTTATGTGTAGAGCTTAGAAAAATACTTGTATGCACAAGATTTAATAGGATTTTGTGTAATCCAGCGTCTGACTTTTGACATCAGAACTTAGTCAGTATGTCAAAGTGAGTCATGATCTTGAAGTCTTTTAATACAGAGTTTTGATGTCAGTCAGAGTCTCAAAGTCAGCCACAATCTTCGAGTCTCTCAATACAGAGTCTTGATGTCTCTTTGAGTAACCTAGTATTTCTTTGCTACTCTCCGATTTTCACAGCAAGGCTTGTCATACTACATTCAAATTTTTAGATAAGGAAAGATATAAAAACAAATAAAGATTTTCTCGAGAACAAAGCGCTTCTTTTTGTATTATGAGAGTTCCAATACTTTTTCAAAACAATTTCGCATCACTTGAATAAAACTCATATCATTCGTATCGAGCAACTGTTAAACCTGAAAATTGTACGGTGGAAACATGAAGGTGAAAAAGAAGATATTTGACTGATATTTGGGTTTTTCATAAGATTAATGGGTTTCCGAGCTTTTTTTCGGAAACTCAAAGGTTTTCCAAAGATTCGAAAAACCCTACAAGGTTTTTGAGATAACTTCGGAAACCATATGAGTATTCTGGGAAATGTTTTCACGGATTTCGACACCCAGAAACCCGAACAGGTTTCCAACAGAAAAATATCGGAAACGCAAAGGTATTCAAGCATACGTCTATGGTTTCCGAGAAGATTTTGGAATCGAAAAAGGCTTCCTCGGAAACCTTTCGATTCTCAACAATAGCCCAGGGTTTTCGAGAATACGGATGACCGTTTCCGCAACCGTATTCTCGAAAACCGATTGGTTTTCGGAGGCTCGAAAACCGATTGGTTTTCGGAGGCTCGAAAACGCGGCAGGTATTTTCGGAAACTCAAGCGTCCAAGAACCTTTCCAGATACCTTTTTGGGTTTCCGAAACGGTTTCCGAAGGGGTTTAGGTTTGCGAGAAAACGAATTTTTTTAGAGTGTACTAATATGTACGATATCTTGGCTAAACATGCTCTGATCTGGTTCAAATTTATATCAGTAGTATAGTACTCAGTACTGATTAAGATCCTAGAGTTTGAAGATAAATCGATGCTTCATATCGAAGATACGAATTTGTTTGACATACCGATTGATTATTAAAAAAACAATATGTGCTCTTCGTCAAAGATGCAAGTATTGATTTATCTGATATTTCCAGCACACATTCATTTTATAGATAGCATGCGTGTGGAAATATCATCTTATTTGTCAATGCTTTAGCTAATAAGAATCTGAAGAGTAAATTCGCATACTTTTCGCTATGGAGCTGGTATTGATATGCTAAACTTAATTTTCACAAAGATATCGATATATTGAATGCATATTCCCCCACCCAAAACTCAATCAATTGTTTTACTTTAATACGACATTCGTGTAGAATCGTCGATGATTAGTGCGGACAAAGAAAGAAAATTATATAATGATTTGGTTGAAGAGAAGATAGTACATGAGCTGAAAAAAGAATACCTGGAAGAGCACATATTGTTTTTTAATAATCAATTGGTATGTCAAACAAATTCGTATCTTCAACATGAAGCATCGATTTATCTTGAAACTCTAGGATCTTAATCAGTACTAAGTACCATACTACTGATATAAATTTGAGCCGCATCAGAGCATGTTTAGTCAAGATATTGTATATATTAGTACAGTAGTACAGCAAAACTAGTAACAGTAATAATTGTATATCTCTGCTCAGGAGGCCTGGGAAACCGAACCCTTGTAGGGTGTTTGATAACTAACTGAGGTCTCTCGTTTGGGCATATACTCGATTCAAAAGATAGGGGACAGTTGGGGACCTTCCCTCGTCAGATATACTCAATAAAAAAGTACAAGTAACGCAGCGTGAACGCTGCTAACCCTCTACTGAAAGGATGAGTTGCACTGAAGATAGGATATTAGAAGTACCAGATATGGTAAATGATTCGTGGTCGGCACGTTAAGAAGCGGAATGAAACGAACCATTATTCTTCAAGAGTTCAAAATGTAGATTCCTATATTCGGTAATCCCTACGGAAATTGCATATTCTAACCAGGTAATCATGTTATTCGTCGAAAAATTATTGTCGAAAAATTTTCGTCGACAGCCATTTCGTCGAGAGTATTTTCTTGGCTATGGAGAGTACTCCAAATGCAAAGGTGAGGTGAGCGTAAGGGGAGAGTAAGGACCATGTGGGCGGACTACAAATGTGAGGGTGAGCATGACGTGAAGGCAAGGGTGGGTGAGAGTGAGCATGACGTGAAGGCAAGGGTGGGTGAGAGTGAGCATGACTGTGAGGGCAACAGCCATGCAAGACACTCCAAATGTGAGGGTGAGGGCAAGGGCACTACAAACGCGAGTGTGAATGAAAATTCACTGTCCTCTTAACTCTGAACAGTTCTGTAGAAGAATTGAAGGATCCGGAATTGTCTCGGGGACTACAAACCTTGCCTTGAAGTACTTTTCGACGAAAAGTATGTAATTCTATTCAATAATGCTCTGAAATTCTTCCACCATCGCCAAAGGGACAAAGTTAATTAGGAGATACTTTTGAACTTGTCTCCTGACGGCGAGATAGATAAGAAGAAAATAATTTACTTTCGACGAAATGCTTTTCTACAAAAAAATTTCGACAAAGTTACTTCGACGAAAAGTCTGTCGACCAAAGTGTCGTTCGATAAACAACATAGCATTCTTCTAAGCATGTTAAAAATATGCTTTATATCGACATGATATCATCAACATTCTCCGTACTCGCTTTGTCCAGCTAAATATTCTTATAGCATTATCTATAGTCTGATCAAAGTGTTAGTATCGTGTCCCCAAGTTTCAAAATGTCTCAAATTTGAAACCAAGCGATTGAAAGTGGCAAAAAGTCCTGTATTAATGCCTGAAAATGACAATATGCCGGTAACAAGATGAGTATCAAGATTCCTGGCTCCATCAAAGCCATTTTTTGTTACTTTTATTTCATAAAAAAGCTTGTTAGCGCAGTTCCTTTGAGGCTGAAATATAGAACTCATATATACTATCTAGCCTAATTAAACTAATACATAACACATAAAGTGATAAATCTCTCGTAGATTATAGATGCTTGCAGGATAATCGATATTCAGAGTAATGGCTTCTCTAATTTCTGTATTTCGAAAAGAATTTTCATTTTTTAAAATTCTTTTTTTCTTAATTTAACATTCTTATTATTATTATAATCATTGAATTAATTGACAAATATGTCTGTTTTACATATTCAAGATATCTACAGCAGGTCGCAAGCACTATTATTTATATTAATCAACTCACAAGTAGTAATATTTATTATTTTTCAAAATTATAACTTGATCAATTTTGCAACAAGATCTAAAAAATGTGACGCCTGTTATTCTTCATTGCTACGGTCTGTAATGGAGAGGGGTTTAGCAGGAGTGGAAGCCACGAAAACTCGCTCTTAAAATTACACTCACCATTTTCTTCGAAAAAAATGTGAGTTCCACAAAACTGACTCAGCAGTCAATATATTCACTACAGTAATGTAGTTTTTCTCTCTCGAGCTATTTAAAGTAAACAAATGGGGATGAACGATCTGGCCGGGTGACCCAGCTAGATTTTTAGCATATAGGTACTATAGTACATTAGAATGTTATGATTTTTTTACCAGTTATAGTACTCGTATAGTGCTAGTCATTCATCATTATTTCGATTATTTATCATCTCTAAGACTAATAAAATCAAGTGTCTTTCTAAGCTCTTTTAGTAAGTTGAACTATTAGCGTACTTATTCAGGCCAGTAATATCTAGGAGTAAAGATGCTATGGTCGTATATGCAAATCACGATCAGAGAGGCGAATAAAGAAGAAAATATCTTTTTACTCCAAATGCTCTGATTTTCACATCTATGCATATGTTGGACACGTTAAGCGTATGACTCATTCGACATGTCGCTCTATTTCAATTGCGTATTTCTATTCTATTTTCTATCCTCTCTCTCTCTTGTCTCTGTTTTTTCTATTATTTCGAAATATTTGCACCGAAACAGTACAATCAACTAAATCTATTTTA
>CAJNOL010003734.1:0-20056 GCA_905250125.1 Rotaria sordida
CGAAAGAAAGGCTCATATCAATCTTAGAAACAAACGGCGAGTCAATCGTTGACGCCATTCGTGACTTGTCAGCTCCATATCCTATCTTCTTTTCCAACTAATCCTTAAGTTGTATTATGATTCAATTAAATTGGTTTCCTCCTAACGAATGAATCCATCTATCTGATCGAAAAGGAACTTCTTTTTTATTTTCCAAACGATCACTGCATATGGACCATCGATCTGTATAAAACTCATGAGGACGAAAGATGCTTTTCGAATAAGATTGCCTATCACACTTTTTTCACTATAAAATCATCACATTTTCGATTAATCCGCGATCTCTTTTACGAAATGGATTCTCAAGGGCATTTACATATTTTATAGTGAAAAAAGTGTCCTTAAGCTACATTTCGGGTCATTTGAGTTCAGATTATTGTGAAAATTGAGGAAAATTATACCTAGAAAAAAACTTAATCGATAATTCTCTATGAACAAACATCTTTCGTCCTAATGAATTTTATACAGATCGATGGTCCAAGTATTGCTCTTTCAAATGGGGAAAATTGCAGCTCTCGATCTTGTTCCCATTAAAAGTTATTTGAAAAATGGCAAACTGATTTTTATTTTGGATCGGATAATACACGAGAGTAGGTGAATCATCATTCGTATAAATAGAAAAACATTAGTGAAGCAACGTATGTATAATATCATAGTTAGTGTTCAGAAGACCTTTGCATACGAATAGATAACACTCAAAAACAACATAGTAATGAGAAAATAATCATATGAAGTTATTTCTCCACATCATATGCACCTCACAATAGTATGAAGGAGTCATCGAAAAAATAGCTATGTTTTTCATTTTTGTCCATGGGAATAAACATATTGTATTTTTATAGCTTATGAAAGTCAGAAGGTAGAAATGACACTTCAAAAACCTATTTGCAAACGTTTTTACTATGAATATGAGCTATGAACCATGGTTCATCTTTAGTAAAATAATTAGCCTATCTCGCCGAAATACAACGAGATATCTTGTATATAAAAAAAGAATAACGTTAATCATTTTCCTATTCATCGTTCAATCGCAAGGTGACTCAAACAAAACAATGTTCGAAGTAGGTTTTTCTTCTTTGTTTATTCATTTTCCCTAGAGAAAAAAAGTTGATTTTATAATCTGAATTTTTCTATATTTCAATTTCATCGAAAAAAACTTCTCTAGTGTTATAAAATCGAATTAAAAAGAAAAACAAGCGGCTTAAAAATGGAAAGCAGTGACTCGTACTAAATGTTGTAAATAAAGAAAAAAAATGGCAATGATTAAAGTACGTAAAGACTAAAGATGCAGAAGAGATACATGACCATGGAAAGACATGTTTGCTCATTTTATTCAAAACTTTTGATTTGTCAATCTCATTCGCTCATCATTGATTTATACTCATTCTATATTCTTTTCAGAATCAAATACACGATGAATCATTTGCATCTCGACATGTGTTTCATATCTGAAACAACAACGTTTGCAAGTAGTATCGACTAAAGAATGAAACAAGAAAAAAAGCAGTGTGTTATATTATTACATCATGAACGTTCAATAAGAAATCAGTTATCTCACATGATATTTTTGATTATTTTTGAGTACATGATATCTACTATTCATTTTGTAGCCTAAGTGATTACCTGGATTCTATATTAGCTGGCTATTGTCACTATTTACTCAACTTTCGTTCTGTTCTTAACTCGAAATTTGATCTTCTTTGCCAACATATATGGCCACATCAAGTCATTTCTATTGTATTATCCCATGACAATGATACATCAAATCAGTCAAATCTGTTCTTTTCTCATTTTAAACTGGAACAATTCATTCATCTTCAATCATTCGATATGACTACGATTAGTGATAATAAACACAGACCTACACTGCTATATATAACTTAATTCCTTGATTGAATTGACTAGCAGTATTTCATGCTCATAATCTCGTTTTGGCGTCATTGTCTCATCTACGTCATTTAACTCTTCAAAGTTTCTTTTACTAGGGCTTATCATTTATATTAAATCAAATTCCGAATCTTTATTCACTTGATGTCAAACTTTCTTATGATAATTATCCAAAGTGAACGTATAACATATCAGTATTGCCCTATCTAGGATGGCTCATCCTAATCATTCATGGTGCGTATAGTTATTTGAAAATTCTATATATATATATTCTTTGTTTTTTAAAATTAAGGTAAAAAAAGATCATGATCCATGTAGAACAATTTTTATCTAAAATATCTAACCTATGTTATTTCGAACTTATGGCCAAAAATGGGAATTACTTGTTTCACATCTGACTATATTCAACTGTCGATTGCATCTTCCATGTTCATTATCACATTTTCCCGAAGAAAATATTCTTGATTCATTTTGTTCACTATTTTGACTTGAACAAAAACGCTGATTTGTTGCCAATGATGGTCCATATTCTCAAAATATCTTTACGGTATCTCGTTTTACATCAAATGTTCTCGTATATCCGAATATTTATTGGTCACCAACATGCATATCGTCCAATTTCTGTTTTGATAAATATATCCATCAAGTTGATTTGTCATTATTTTATCCAATTATTTAACGTTTTATCAATGTCACATCACTCGTATTCAATATAGAAGAAACTGACACCAATCTTATATCGACTTCATTTCTCGATCTCATTGAACATATGCCTCATTTACGTTCACTTTCGCGTCAAGATCTCTCTATATTATCTGGCTTATCACATGATATTGCCTTCGAAGCGATACGAACTTTACACGTACGAAACAATTTTGAAAAATCTGAAAGTGAAATCCACTATCGATTGGACCTAAATCGATTATGTAGTTTTATTAATTGATCAATTGAACTATCTATCAATTACACAATTTCAATTCTATTATCGTTCATCGTCACTGACGCGTTTCTCATCTCAAAGTTTTTGTTTTAAAGATATTTCATCATATGTGAGTGTGGAATGAGATGCTTTTATGTTTTATGCGACAGTTCAATGATATCTTTGAGAATAATAAGTTATAATTGAGTACGAAAAACTAATCGGTCTTTATCGAGATGATAATTTTTACTTTCATTGAGCGAAAAGCCGGCTCAGATCACTCGAAATTCTGAATAGCGTTTTAAATTTTATAGTAATAAGCTCCTTACCAATAAAAAAAAAATACAAACACAATCATATAAAAATTATCTTCGAAAAATTTCTTTTATTTTTGAAGAAATTTTTGTACGTTGGAAATTTGTTTTTATCTTATATTTATTCTGCTTCAGTGGGACTCTAATTCGTTCTCAAATATATCATTAATATATATTCTCTCGTTGTTTTTGCTTTTCTATTCTTTGCTTGTCATTGAATATTTTGATTTTAATTATCTAACAATCGAAATTCGTTCAAATGGTATTCGTCACTAACATATTGTTTGCGATAGATCATATTGATGAAACATTTTTGTTTATATGTTGAAATATCCGATACGTCAAAATGTTTTTAGTCTCGCACATTTTGCATATAAAAAATATACACCAGCTCCAATGCTTTGACGACCTGTAAATTTTATCATGTCAAATAAGTCTTGAAAAAACCTCAATCTTATATCAATATCTATACAAAAATCAAAATTTTTTCTACATAAGATGTATTGATTTCAATCGTTCTTTCTTCAAAAAATTAGCTTTTGCAAAGCAAAATTATTTTCCGTTTCAACTTAGAAGAAGAATAAATATTTTTCGAATCAGCTTTGATAGAAACTAAAGAGTTTCACACTTGAGAACAGGAGATAAAAGTGTATTTAATCATATATTAGCACTATGTGAGAATCACATGATCCCTTTTCTAATACTCAACTATCGTAATATTCTGCTGCACAATTAACCTTTTTCGGCAGAATAAGAGATAGAAATAAGTATTTTTGTAAACTTTTTACTTTTACAACTAAAAAATGAAAAGATAAATAAAATTGAATTGTCGTTTTATGTGAAAATGGCACGAATCGGACAAAAAAATCTTTGAGCGCAATCCGTGCGAGATTAAAATCTGAAATATGAGCGAATCATTTCAAATATCCAAAGGGAATACTTCTTATTTTTGTTACAGTCCATCACAAGATTTAAGTAAGAAATTTCGAAAGAAGTAGCTTATTTTCATTTCGCTTGACTGAAACATGTTCCAGGAAAAAGCACATCATTTATCGAAAAAAACAATCACTAACAAATTTTCGCTTTCGCAATAAGTTTGTCTGAGTCAATGTTGATATTGTTTTGTGCGTCCAATATTTTACATTTTAAACATGAAATAACATTTTTATTTTACTCGATAGCAAAAGTCAATTCCCATCAGGGATTTGTCTTATTTTCTACCGTTGGGCAGTTAGCCATCGTGAGAAAAATAACAGCAGAAAAGTTTGTACGCCATCATGCTGACTATTAAGAAAATGTGTCTACAATGAACGACCTTGACAATGTAACGTCTATAACCATTGAGACAATTCTTATCAGCTAATACAGAGCATTTGCTAGAAGTCTTTCGAAATTGATATAGAAAATTAAATAATGAATACACCATTAGTGATATCAAATAATTGTGTTGCAATATCAACTAAAATGCATGGCAAAATAAATAACTCTCTGAATGTAGCTATTTCTTTGTTTTCTTCTCGTGAAAACATAAAAGTGAGGAAAATTTTCAATCAAAAACAAATGATAAATCAAACTGTTCGGTAGTTCGATATATTTTTCATTGAAATAATAGAATTGAATTCATAATAAACATTCGTTGCTTCTAGTAATCTCATTTTTGACACTCATATATAAACATCGTTTTTCCTCTCACTTTGCTTGGATGACTGAATTATTTCGATATTTTGTTAATTTTTTTTTCGAGCAAATGTTATTGCATTTGATTTGATTAATATCAAAACAATAAACAGAACAGATTGATATTTTTTAATTCATTGAAGAAATAACTGAAATAAAGTCTTTTTTTTAAGAAGAATGGAAAAACTATTTGACTCTTCAATTTGTAATTTATGTTCATTGAATAGCTTATTCAGATAGTCTAGACTTTTACTTTTCTAAGAAGAACTCTTTGTATGTCGATAGACCGTAAATTAAATCAACTAAAAGGAAAAGATTATCTTTAGTTCAGATAGGAAATTACTCGTCATTGGAGATTGGATCTTTATCTAGTAAATTCGAATAGAAATATCAATGAATATCTGAATTTGTGCTTGATCAGATAAACCTTGAAAAGTCATTGAATCAACTTCAAAAAATAAAAGATTGATTAGGATTTTCTAGACACCTATCTGATGTTTCGGACTGATAATAGAATATAAAGAATTGTTGTATATTTCTCATATTGAGAAACATCTTGTAACCAAATGGTCTAATGATCAGATAATCACTGGAAGAAACGAAGAGGGAACTGATGTTAATCAACTCTATGGGATCTTGTCCTGATTGATTAGAAAAATTATCATGTGACGAAATAACCACTTGGTACCAGAGAAGTTCCAGTATTTCTCTAATATTTTTTCTCTATTCAAAATCATAACTGTTTATGTACTGCTCATTTTCTTTGTTGACAAAAACATGATTTTGTACGTTATATTTTGTTTGTGTTCTGTCATTGATGCAACCTACATTTTTATATTGGCAAGAAGAAAATCTACTTTTTCTTTTATCTGGCGTTTGTTCTCTTTCGCCCTAAGAAAACAAGAGAACAAACAAAAAGTGGGTATATGTTTATGCATGTATAAAAGAGAGCGAGTGGGATATATAAGTGTGTGTTTGCTTAGATAAATGACGATGACACTATCATTATCATACTTGTTGCCGACCAAAACACCTTTTTTTTGTTCAGGTCTTTTCTCTTATTTTTCAGATGCCATCGGCTGATTGAATAGTTTCGAATGTTGAAGTTAAATATACTCAAATCTTTATCTACAATGAATGGCATAAAGCAACAAATGGAAAAACATTTTCTCTCATCAATCCAAGTACAGGAGAAGAAATCTGTCAAGTAGAAGAAGGCATTAGAGTATGAATCTCTATATGTTCTTCATTGGTTCATTATCTATTTGTGATTTTCAGGCTGATGTTGATAAATCAGTTGAAGGTGCTCAAACAGCTTTTGATATTAAATCACCATGACATAAATTAGATCCCCTTTCTATCTCTCAACATAAGTCAATATGTAGAAAATGGAAACACTTAACAATGGTAAACTAGTAGAACGGACTAAAAGTGAAATATTGTTCTCAGCTGATTGTACTGAAACCAACTGAACAAACACCACTTAGTACACTTTATTGTGCTGCTCTTATCAAAGAGGTAAGATATTATTATGTCGATTATACTTTGTTGTTGTCATGATGATCGAGAGTGGCTTTCCACCAGGTGTTGTCAACATGATACCAGATAAAGTGAATGATATTTGTCATAATAATTTCATAAGGATATTTAGGTGATGGGCCTGAATGTGGTTATGCAATTGCTGTTCATGCACATATTGATAAAGTAGCTTGTACTAGTCCAGTTGAAATAAAAACATTCACTAATAAAACTAAAAAAAAAATGGATGTGAAATGTTTGATTGAAGGTTGGAAAGAAAATACAAGAAGCAGCAACTAAATCAAATCTTAAATGTGTTACATTTGAATTTGGTCAGTAACAAATACAGGATAATTTTCATCTGTGCTATTCTCTTTTCACATATCGGTGGAAAATCTCCTTTAATCATCTGAGGATGAGGATGAGTATTCTATAAGACTTTCAAATAATCAAATTGATTCTAATACTGAACAAGGATCACAAGTAATAACCTCTTTAATCTAAAGAATAGTTCCCTTCACTTGTGTATGATAGATAAATGATAGTCAATTCCCATAGATTTTGGATTTTAGAGAATCAGGTTAAAAGTTTGGAGATAAATTAGAATGTGGTAGTGAACGAGTTGATAATAAAGATTATTTTATCAAAGCAACTATTTTTAGTGATGTAAAAGATGATATGCAAATTACTCGTGAAGAGGTATAACATTTTTTTTTATTAGATTCTATAATAATGTAAAAGTTTAGATATTTGATTCAGCAATATCACTCTTAAAGTATGATTCATATGAGGGAGTTATCAAACGAGCAAACGACACGGCTTTTGGACTTGGTGCTGGAGTGATAACTAGAGACAGTAAATTTGAAAGAAATAGTTATTGATGATTATTCTAGTTTTTCAGTACGACGTGGTCTTACGCTGGCTCATCAAATACGACCTGGCTCTATTTGGATAAATACTTATAAGACTATATGCGATCAAGCACTATTTGATGGCTTTAACGAATCAGGTCAGGAAAGAGAATTAGGTCGATATGGTCTCGAACCATACTATCAAGTACAAATAATTGTTGTTAAACTTGCTTGAGGAAAAACAATACAAATTTTTCGTGAAGAACAGCTATTTGAATTTTCTTGTTTAACTTTCTAACATTTATGTAGCTTGCTCTCTAAACTCTTCCATGTATTGCGAAAGTCTCACTAATACGTACAACTAATTTAAATAAAATGTTTAAGTGCAAAGAATAGAATACTACGAGCAATCAGTTGAAACAACTCCTAATTACGGTAATAACTCGTATGAATGATCATAATCTAGTTTCAATTTAAGATACGTAATTAATAACATTTAAAATTTTATTGTTTAAAAAACTTTAAAGAAATACAATACAAAGAAACAAATTGATTATTGAAGAAGGAAAAGTGTGATCGATTCTTTTCTGCTATCGTAAAACATTACTTATTGATTATATATATAGTGAATCTAAAGAAGTTTTTATATATGATAAATTCTTTGATTGTTCCTGCTCTCTATCAGCTAAGTGATATCAGTTTTGAACAATAACAATAATATTCTTGTAAAAAATGTTAATTTGTTAACTGGAATCACATAAATAGATATATTATATTGGTGAAGAGAATGCTTTAGCCTGTTATTTACAACGCTTTCGAAATCCAGCGTACAATTATGAAAATTAGTTTTATTCGCTTGAAATCTTCGCTATTCTAAAAATTCCTTCTTTCCATCGTGGCGATTTCGTTCTGGAAGTCTTCCTTCATATATTGAGTGTTTCACATTAAACGAACTGATAAGATCTTTAGTAATAGAGTCACATCAAAAGAATATGATTTTGCATATACTAAGGACGATCTGATTTGCACCTGTTAGTAAAATAGTTTTATAGTGAAGTGCAATATTAAATATATATATATATTACTAGAAAAATTGTTCTTCGCTTGTCGCAAAGTCCAATCGATAAGACAAGTTTTAAAAAATACCACATTGATACGAAGACTTATTACAATACTCAGGTGTGCTACCTTATCAAATTTTTGTTTTCTCTTAACCAAATTAGTTTCATAAGTTGAACCATTCATTAAGATTGAAGACATCATCTGCAACTGAAACAGAAATGAATATAAGTAGATAAAGGAATGAGCTAATATATGTTCATTCTTTCTTTTCTTCTTATATGATAAATCAAGGTCAATCATGTAGACAAAGATGAATCCGTTCTCTATCATTAATCCAAGTACAGATAAAGAAATTTGTCAAGTAGAAGAAGGCACAAAAGTATCAATATATATATACACATGATTATTTTCGTTCTACGTGTAATTTTTATTGTTTTCAATATTGTAGAGTGATCCTGATAAAGCAATTGAAGCTGCTGAAAAAGGTTTCCAATGTGATTCACCATGGCGTAAGTCTGATCCTGCTGCACGTGCTCAGTTAATTTGTAAACTTGCTGATTTACTTCTACATGTTGTGGGTTATTTAGCAGTAAAAATGTTCACTCTGTTTGTTTGCATCTACATCATAAATGAATATTCAGAAATTAGAAACACTGAGTAGTGAAAAACTGCTACAAGAGAGTTATTGCGAGATTCTTGGAGCAGCTGTTTGTCTTGGTTGTTGTAAACCTCTCTGACATTCTCTTTTTTTTATTATCGATGATATTCACATGTTATAGATGCTGGATGGACTGATAAAATCACTGGTGAAATACTTCCATCAGAATCAGGTATTTTTATTACCTATATTAGACATGAACTAGTTGGGATCTATGAACAAATCATTTTATGGTCAGTTCAAACATTCAATAAATGAAAATTCAAATTGTACTTTCTTCTTTCAGTAATTATTCAGTACGATATTCTATCTTTCATATGTATCATACAAAAGTATTGTTGCCATTGTATTTTGGACTGTTATGTTGGCCTTGAAACTTGGATCAGCATTAGTTTTTGGTAACTTCATTACTTCTATTAATTTACATTTTCTTATATATTGCAATAACAAATAGGCAATGTAGTTATTCTCAAATCATCTGAACAGACATCACTTACTACACTCTTTTATCCTTCTGCCATCAAAGAAGTGTTATTCAACATCTATGAACAATCGAAGTTTATTCTAATACTAAATCAATAATCTAGGTTGGTTTTCTACCAGGTATTATTAACAGTGTATTAGGTAATACACATCACCAGAATGAAAACAACTCTTATAACGATATACATATGTAAGTCATGGATCTAACTATGGTCATGGATGAGAAGATTAATAAAATAGCTTTTACAGGTTCACTCAAGGCAAGATTAGTGCAGATGGAAGACAAAATAACAAAAGCACATGATATTTTGTTTTAAGTTGGGAAAAAGATTCAAGAAACTGCAGGAAAAACTAATTTAAAGCGTGTTTCACTAGAACTTAGGTAGTAAAATCATCTTTCTTACCTGTCTGCTTTGTTGCCTTTTTCATTACATATAGGTAGTAAATTACTATTAATCATTAGTGAAGGTACTGATCGTATGTATTAAATAATTCTATTACTTCCACTTTCATTGTGCTTCCTAATGACGAAAAAGGTTTATAAACGATAGAAATAATTTGTTTCGCATGTTTTGGTCGATGTTCTTGTTCGAACTGCTCATAGAGCAGTTTTCACTCATGCAGGTCAAGTATGCTTTGCTGCATCAAGAATATTTGTTCATTTCACACTTCACGATGCCTTTGTGTCTAAAAGTGTCGAATTAGCAAAGAAACGTATTGTTGGTGATCCATTTGATCTTACAACTGAACAAGGACCATACGTATAGGAAAGCATTTCAAGCAAAGTGCCATAATCTAAACTATGGAAAAAACATATTGATTGATGATTCAGAAAACAATTTGATAAGACGACAGATTAGCATTAATTTCTTTTGTGTATTCTACAAAACAGTCATACTCAATTAGAAACAATTCTTGAATGTATTCAACCGGGCAAAAAAAGATGGTGATAAAGGTTATTTTATTCGACCTACTATTTTTACTAATGTAAAAGATGATATGAAAGTAGCTCGTGAAGAAGTTTGTCTTTTTTTCTCTTTTCTTCATTTCATTGAAATCGTTTTCTTCTACTTAGAGAATCTCTTAGTTTCAACGTATTTTCTCATTAGCCGATCCATCGGATATATTCAGCAACAGCATCGAAATTCTTATCTACATTGGAATCGGAATCATTGGTTGAATAATACAAATAGTTTAGGTTTGATGTAAGAAACTTAAATACAATACCATACTTCTCTAACTTCTGACGGTGCTTGACTGCAAACGTAGATCTCTCTACTAAGACATTGAACCTCATATGGTATGAAGTGAAACTTAAGACAAAAAAAACAGACCATGCAAGTTGTACGCTACAGTCTATTCAAATGATTACCTTTTTATTTCTTTTTCTAATTTAGTTTATGATTATTAGCAGAGGATCTACTAGAATACCAGACAACATGGCTGGAGTAAAATTTTTGATTTTGGATTTAATTATCTTAAAATAAAGGTCGCATGTAGGTATTACTAAATCCGAAATATTAACTCGATCTGATAATGATTCATTGAATTATGACGTATGTCATGGTAACAGGCCTTAAAGAGTTCTAATGCAAAATGATAATTTTTATTTTTGGTACTTTTTAATATATTGTAAAACTGAAGCATTATTCCACGAATTAATATAGTATTGATTGTTGTCAAAAGGAAGAGCATCTCTTTTTCTGTCGATTCCACATAAGCATCATTTTATAGGAAAAAAGGGTTAATACGATGATTTTTTAATGAAGAAATGTATGGTTTTTCCTACCATGTTTTTTCATGTTTTTTTGCGTTTTTTAAAAGTATTTTGACTTTTGAATTAAAAAATGGGGCTCCTCACGAATTTTATGATATCAGAAGATAGCCCGTAAAAAAAACTCCATCTTCTATGTGAAAATATCTAAGAAAAATCATGGCTGGCTCAATTAACTTTTTTCAACAAAGTTCATCACGACGTATTTTTTATGCTGATTATAACGTGTTTTCATTGTTTCTTGATGTTAATCATTTTTCATTCACGATTTAATCTATAAGTTCATTTAACAAGCATAACTACATCGAGTAGAATGTCAGAGCCATATTTGTAATGATACTTCTATGTATATAAATGTGGTCGATCCAGTGAGCCCCGCAGTGCGTCAGTTCTAAATTTCGAGCTCACTTCACGCCAGTCCATTTTTATACTTAACAGTACATAGTAGGATTCCATCAATTGTAGCCATAGACTATGAGCATTATGTGACTGTAAGTTAGTTAATTAATTAATACCCAACTAATTAGAACTAATTAGAGAGAGCACTCAATTAATCAGCACTAATTAAGACGACTAATAGTTAAGGTAAGCATAGTTTGCAGTAGACATCTGTAAAGTTTTGAGGGCTATTAGGGTCATTGTTGAATGCGTTAGGAAATATTGGGTTTATGAGTAATGTAAGAAACGTGTACTTGAGTTTTGCTTTATCGAGTAAGAGTAAGCTTTTTTGTTAGCTGAAGGTAATTGAGTCGCGTGATAAAATGTCTTCGATACACAAGTAGTATATGCCGTGGAGAAAATGTTTGAAAATGTGGGTAAAGTTTGAGGATTTCTGTAGTTAAAGATCGATTGGTCATTAGGTGTGCAACAGACCCGGCTCATACGAACAAAGCTGGCTGACTAGTTCTAGCTTAGCGAACTGAGCTGAATCTATGATACACCTACTTACGGTTGCCGCTGCAGGGTAGGGCTTTAGGATTTATGGATACTCCTGTATAATAGTCCTTGAGTACCTGCAGCACAGTGGGGAGTTTTCGCATAAGCAGGAGAACATACCATTTTTTTGTCCAGAAATGGCTTTTCATTTGCTTAGAAATGATCATACATCATTCAGAGAATCATCTTTAAGAAAACAGAAAGTTTTTAAGAAAAAAATTTACGAAAAACTGTGGCTGGGGAGTACCTCAGCCATAATTTTCCGAAAACAATTTGTTTTGAAAAATATGTTGAGCGACAAATCACTCGAAGTAGTGTAATGCATCCATTCCGAATATCACCATAGTTTTCCTTCAAAGAGTAAGATCAGTGCCAAAAATCGGAGATTTTACTGTACAATAGCTTAGGAAAGGTTTCATAAGTATGCGCCACTATCATAAGTAGGTTACATATGTAAGAACGTCTGGTAAAAATGCGCGCTCGATTCGACGTTTTCTCTTTGTAGTGCTTACAATATATGGAACGATATGTTTTCAGATAGGTTTTGGATCCCGAGATTCTTTGTCTTCTACTCTATTTTAAATTAAATTTGGATCACTTTTTTTTAAACATAAGGCCTACCCATGAAGAAGCTTTTTGTGATATTGTTTGCTCGTGCAATATTGTTGCATATTGCCTAGCAGCTTGACTTTCTTTATTTATGCTGATTTCTGGCGCGCAAGCCTTGGCGAGCTCTTTTCTTGGGCTTTATAAAACTTTGAGAACCACTATTTTTGGAAATGATAGATCACATATGCATGTATCTACGCAAGTCGCTAGATTCTATAAAAGAATATTTTCCCACATATCCGCCTGGCTTCCCACTGTAACAGACATCAACGCTTGCTGATTCAGCGTTACTTCACCTGTGTATTGACCTTATGTTGTTCTACTTGTAAGTTGGATAAAACCCACTGATGACAACTAACAAAGTGCTCCGTTCTTTATTTTCTTATCAAATATTTATTATGCAAATGAAGACTGCTATTCAAGTATGTTGTGTGCAAAGTCATCAACTTTCCGCGAAAGAGGAATAAAAGTATGTGCGCCAACCAACTTTTTTCTCTCTTTCTGTGATTAACTCCTGCAACACAAACGGCATACTGTATCATTGTTGAAAAACAAAACAGGGGTTCATGGTGTCTTGTCGAGCCTGTTTGAATACATAATGTATCCATTGTAGGCTTCTTAACTAATTGGTGATCAAAGAGCATAAAAATAAAACTTTTGAAAAGGTTATTTCTCAAACCTATGCGAATCTTTGCGAAGAGCTCGTAATGGTACAAGATTCTCATGGAAAAGTCTCCAACTAATCCATACCGTTTTTGTTGATATTTTGCATATATGTAGGGTTCGATGAGATTAGAAAAAAACTTAAAAGGACAACAACCCATAGGCCTTCCTTCTCAAGTTATGATCATTTTACTTGGTTTACCACCTAGGACAAGGGATTCAGCGAAAAATTAAATTGAGAAATTTCGATCTGAATTTTGTCCACATGCAAGTCTTATGGCCTATGTATTAGCCTAAAAGTTCCAATCAAAGCGAACGTCTCTTTCTCGAAATATTGCGTTATCAAGAAAACATTACCATGCTACATACATGTCAGGAAAATCGACTTCTATGGAAAAATCAATATTTTACGAAAGAAGCATTTGTTTTGACTGCAACCTTAAGCCTAATATATAGGTCATAAGACCTGCATGTGCATGAAAGCTGATTTTTCACTGAATCCCTTGTCATAGGTGGTAAACCAAGTAAAATGATCATCATTCGAGAAGGAAAGCTTATGCGCCGTTATCTTTTTAGGCTTTTTCTAGTGTCATCAAACTATACATATGGGCAAAATATCAACAAAAAGGGCATGCATCCGTTGGAAAACTTCTTTCTTCAGTAACTTTGATGTTAACCTTGTAGAATTCTAGTCTGTAGTCGACTTACTAATGATCAAAGAGCTAATGTCCATTTCAGAGTTAAATGGTCGTGGGCATTTTTTGAATAACTTTAAAACAAAAAGGGAGAAATGACTCGGGCTTTCAGCACTATTTAGAGTCAACATTACTGCATCCTTTTATAAAGTCCACGAAAAACTCCAGCTGCTTTTCTTATGGGATACAGCATAGGTTTTAAAGATGAACTTAATTCCCTTTGAAAACAATACGTTTTCTAAACTATCATATAATGAGTAGATAGCCTGACTTTGCCTCTATCGATCAACGAAAGCCCGAGGTCGATAGCTATTTCTCTTCAAAAGATATAAAGATTTTACTGAATGCTACTCATCAAAATTTTTCAAAATCTAGGCAATGGAAGAATTTGTACTAATAAACGAATTGATTGACCTTATTCGGATCAGATGATCACTTTCAACAAGAAACTAACGAATTTAAAATATGACGTGCTTATGGCGTGCCTGGCCAGAGATCCTTGAATTTCAAGATATGTCAAATTTAGCTGTAAAGATAAATCAGAACAGGTTTTCTCCACTATTGTAAGGACAAAACACAGTATAGTTCGGGCTGATTAGGAGATTTGGAGAGATCTTCCTTCATGTGGCCTGAGGAGTACCATGTTTTGTCATGACAATACTGGAGCCACCCTTTACCTGATTCATTGTTATACCTAAATTTCACATACCTTGAAATTTAAATAACTTGCTCTAGGTACGCCATCAGCACGTAATATTTAAAATTTGTTAGTTTGACAGTGAGAGCTTTCTTTTAACCCGAACATAGTCAATCTCTTTAACTTATAGTACACGACCTTCCACTGTTAGGTATAAAAATGTAACAATGAATCAGGTAAAGGTTGACTCTATTATTATTATAAGGACAAAACATGGTGCTGTTTGGGCCATATGAAAGAGGACCCCTCTAAACTCCTTTATCGGCCCGAATAACACTATGTTTTATCCTTACAATAGTAAAGTAAAACTTTCTTGATTCATTTTTATACCTAAATTGTACATACCTTGAAATTCAAGAGTCTCTGTCCAGGAACGCCATCAACATATCATATTTAAAATTTGTTAGTTTGGCAATGAGACCTTTAATTTGATCCGAATATGGTTAAGCAAATCAACTGGCAGTACAAACAGTTCCATTATAAGTAAAACTGTTCCCGGATACGCTATCATATCACAGATTATGGATTGAATCAAGTGAAAATATTGATCCTTTGTCATAAAATAAATCGAATGCATGGATTCTGATAATGTTCTTAATAGAAAAACAAACTCCAAAGGTTAGTGAATCATGTGATGACGTGAAAGACGGCTAGAAATTTGTATAAGGAGATATTTGTTAATTGCTTAGATTTTGAAGAATTTTGATGAGTAGCATTCAGTAAAATCTTTATATCTTTTGAAGAGAAATAGCTATCGACCTCGGGCTTTCGTCGATCGATAGAGGCAAAGCCAGGCTATCTACTCATTATATGATAGTTTAGAAAACGTATTGTTTTCAAAGGGAGTTAAGTTCATCTTTAAAACCTATGCTGTATCCCATAAGAAAAGCAGCTGGAGTTTTTCGTGGACTTTATAAAAGGATGCAGTAACGTTGACTCTAAATAGTGCTGAAAGTCCGAGTCATTTCTCTCTTTTTGTTTTAAAGTTATTCAAAAAATGCCCACGACCATTTAACTCTGAAATGGACATTAGAATGAAGTGAGTCGTACAAGAGTACTCCTCGAAATAAGATAAAAAGTAAAATCAATGGCTGGTTCGAAGGGATTGGAAATTTTCAAAATACAAGTTACAAGGAGACGCTATCTATCTATCTTGACATGAGGGCGTGAAGAGGCCTGACATCATTCACGCCAACTTTAACCATTAACTTTACTGCTTCACATGATCGACAAGATTTTTAACTTGAAGAATGAAAGCATGAGTGTGTGACTGTGGGTGTCGGTGGACGTGGGCGTGCTTGCTCAAGAGAAGACTCACACCCACACCTACACCCATATCCGCGCCTACATCGACACCCACAACCACGTTCACGTCACTCGCTTCCGCTCTCACACACACAGCCACTCTTCCACATAGCCATCCACTACTCACAATTACAACTGTACCAACCCACATCGACGCCCACCCGGAACTGCAGACACAACCGCATCCACCAGCACCAATCCATACCATACACTCACAGCTGCATCCACCCACAGCCACATCCACCCATACTCACATTCGGAAACCCATCTACCTAGGCACACACATCCCAACATAAGATCGCACTAGCCTATAAATTTATGATGATGATACCTCTACTTATTGTGTTTGTATCGTTCTTCTTGCTATCTCATTCTTCTCATTATATTTACTAATGCTTAATTTCTGCTTATCTTCTATTGTCAATCTCATTTTATGGGGACAATAAAAGTTAATATAAAAAAAGAGCAAACTAAAGTTGGAAAGAATAACCATAAAAATAAATTATGTTGTTGGATTTTTTTCTTTCATTTGCTTTTGACAAGCATATTTTCAATTGAAAGTAGGTAGGGTTTATCTTTGAGTGTCAACAAAAAAAATACGTACCCATATTTGACGTCGTAGAATAATCTAGAAAAAAAAACATCCAACATCGAATGTATAAATAGAAAACAGTGGTCTCTATCCAAACAACAATTGATCATTCACAATATTCAATCGTCGAGCAAACGTCAAAAACAACATCGAAAATGAGTAGACAACGACGACTACGAATGGCTGAAAATTACCTAGTCATCTGGGTCGACGGCAATATCAACATGGCAAATGAAGATTCCCAGAATACACTCGCGCAATTGCGCGGCGTTGTTAATGAAGTTAATCCGTGCACCACGGCCGAACAATGTATCCAGAAGCTCCAGGAAAACAATGAGGAGACATCATTTGTCATCTCCTCAGGTGCATTAGGACAACACCTGGTACCAGAAATTCATGGCATGCCAAAATTAGATGCCATATATATCTTTTGTGGCAACAAACAACGCCACCAAGAATGGGCTAAAAATTGGCCCAAAATTAAAGGTGTGCATACATCTATCAAGCACATCTGTGGAAAATTGGCACTAGCTGTCAAACAATGCAATCAAGATCAAGTAACGGTCAGTATTATCGGTGTCAATGAAGGAGGTTCTAGCGAAAATCTCAATCAGCTAGAGCCTTCCTTCATGTATACTCAAATATTCAAAGAAATACTCCTTGACATGGAACATGGTCAAAAAGCCGTTAAAGACTTGGTCACATATTGTCAAGAACAATACGAAGGCAATACCAAAGAACTCAAGTTAATCAATGAATTTCAACGTGCTTACCATCCAACATTGGCATTATGGTGGTATACACGCCAATGCTTCACATACAAAATGCTCAATCGAGCATTAAGAACATTGGATGGCGACATTATCATCCGAATGGGATTTTTCCTGTGTGATGTTCATCGACAAATTGAAGAATTACACAGCCAACAGGTCAGTCAATATCATGGAAAGTCCTTTCTAGTTTATAGGGGTCAAGGATTATCGACAAGTGACTTTGAAAAACTTGCAAAAAACAAAAGTGGTCTCATATCGTTCAACAACTTTTTATCCACCAGTACAAAACGAGATGTTTCCCTCGGTTTCGCCAAAGATGCATTAGAAACGATCGATATGGTCGGCATCCTCTTTCAAATGACAGTAGATCCTACTGTCTCATCGACTCCTTTCGCCTCCATCCAGGAGGTGAGTTATTACAAGGACGAAGAGGAAATTCTCTTCTCCATGCACACCGTTTTTCGAATTGATGAAGTTCGAAAACTGGACAAGAAAAGTCCACTTTATCAAGTGGACCTTAAACTTACGTCGGATGATGACCAACAACTTCGTCAATTAACCGACCGTATACGAGAAGAATCTTCAGGTGGCACTGGATGGTATCGACTGGGTCCATTGCTGCTCAAAATTGGTCAATTTGACAAGGCCGAAGAATTGTACATGGCACTACTAGAACAAGCATCCAACGACAGTGATAAAGCATTTATCTATAACCAGTTTGCATGCGTGAAACGGGACCGAGGAGAATACACAGAGGCAGCGTCATTTCTCGAGAAATCACTCGAAATTTATCGAAGAACTCTTCCAGAAGATCATTCTTCATTGGGTCTTACCTACAATAACATCGCTGTAGTGTACAACAACATGGGCGACTACTCGAAAGCACTTCAATTTTACGAAAAATCACATAAAATCTACGAAAAAGCTCTGCCTCCGAATCATCCCGAATTGGCTATTTCCTACAACAACATCGGTCAAGTGTATAACGACATGGGCGACTACTCGAAAGCACTTCAATTTTGCGAAAAATCACATAAAATCTACGAAACAGCTCTGCCTCCGAATCATCCCGATTTGGCTATTTCCTACAACAACATCGGTCAAGTGTATAACAACATGGGCGACTACTCGAAAGCACTTCAATTTTACGAAAAATCACATAAAATCAGAGAAAAAGCTCTGCCTTCGAATCATCCCGATTTGGCTACTTCCTACAACAACATCGGTCTCGTGTATAACAACATGGGTAACTACTCGAAAGCACTTGAATTTTACGAAAAAGATCTCGAAATCACGAAAAAAGCTCTGCCTTCGAATCATCCCGATTTGGCAACTTCCTACAACAACATCGGTGGAGTGTATAACAACATGGGTGACTACTCGAAAGCACTTGAATTTTACGAAAAAGATCTCGAAATCACGAAAAAAGCTCTGCCTCTGAATCATCCCGAATTGGCTACTTCCTACAACAACATTGGTGAAGTGTATCGCAACATGGGTGACTACTCGAAAGCACTTGAATTTCACGAAAAAGCACTTAAAATAAAAGAAAAAGCTCTGCCTCCGAATCATCCCGAATTGGCTACTTCCTACAACAACATTGGTGAAGTGTATCGCAACATGGGTGACTACTCGAAAGCACTTGAATTTCACGAAAAAGCACTTAAAATAAAAGAAAAAGCTCTGCCTCCGAATCATCCCGAATTGGCTACTTCCTACAACAACATTGGTATGGCATACTCCGGCAAAGGAGACTACTCAAAAGCACTCTCATTCTTAAAAAAGGCACTTGTTATCTTCCAAAAATCACTTCCATCTAATCATCCTAATATTAAAACAGTTACAAACTCAATTGACTATGTAAAAAAGAAAATGTAACTGTAATTTTTTCTTTTCGCTTGCTCAATAAATTTATTCACATTGCTAATCGTTTCGATTTTTCTCGGTTCATTTTGGCTTATTCGCGCACGCGCGACAAGGGAGAGATCCCTTGTCAATGCCATAGGTACCACAGGCGGACCACGCCGGACTGGTAGGGCAATGGCCGAAGGTATGCCGTATGAACGGTATGGACCAACGACACATAGAGGCCTTCCCTAGCACTACACTGCTTCGCTATGGCAAAGTTTCTCTACCTATTGAATCAGACAACGTAGTTCTCTGACCCACACTAATAATACTCATAACTCAACTCATCTCATCTCAAAAGTACTCATACTCATACTCATAATAACTGATAGTATTTATTTTTTCTCAAAATAACTTATCTCAACTCAACTCAACTGAATATGTAAAAAAAAATTTTTTTCTTACTTCTCAATATTGTATAGTATCGAAACTCATCTAAAAAAAAGAAAAAAAAAGTATTATTAAATATATAATGAATTTATTATTTACCTCATATAGAATTTAATAATATAATTATCATTGTAAATAATATAATAGTAATAATAAATAATAATCCCGGGTATATAAATACATTGTAATGCATTATAATAATACAACTCGAGTGTATACTGTTTCATAATGATGTATTCATGTTTTTATATACCCTGATGTTAATTGTTCGACGTTTAAAATTTCGACTGATTTTTTATCAATCGT
>CAJNOL010003735.1:0-20055 GCA_905250125.1 Rotaria sordida
GAAATATGTTCAAAACGAACATGTTCACTTTGAATTAATTGTATAAAGCTCCAAATATTAGGATGTTTTTTTGATAATCGAGTTGCAAATCGAAGATTATAAGCTAAAATATAAACAATGAAGGATAGAACTTTGAAGTGAAAGAGACGAACAGCAACAACATTCTCACCTTCTGAAGTATTATTTGTTCGATGGTTGGCATCATAAAAATTCCACATATGAATTGGAACAACACCATGCACCCAATGATTTTTAAAATACAATAATAAATCACCTAATGATGACGATGTAATAGTTTGTAAACGTTGAAATTGACGTTCAACTTCATCAATAGGCATAAGACTTAATGCCATAAGTTGAAAAAAAAAGAATTTATATCCAAAGAGAGAAAGGAAAAACAGACAATGGTCGTCTTTCTTGGAAGACGAATATAGAAAAAACAAAGAAAAAAGAAAAAGACATTAAGTTAACAGAAAAAAAGATGAGTCAATGTGTGGACGAAAGACGAAATAGACGAACAGATAGAACCGGAAAAGTAGAGATGACATCACATAGCTATGTGTGTATAACGATTGAGGAATAATCATTGATTATGTAACAGTAACCAATGAGAATACAAACAATCTAATTTTGACCGTGACATATTTAAATAAATTCGACGTTTTCCTTTTCTACATTTTTGCTTTTCGATGTTTTCCTTTCTATGTGTTTTTTGTTTCGACGTTTCCCTCTTCGACATTTTCCTTTTCTATTTTTTTTCGACATTTTTCCCTTTCGACATTTTCCTTTTCGACATTTTCCGCCAACTCCGGTTAAATAGATCGTTCTCTACTAGCGTGACAACAATTGTGAGCATAGACCATTTTCCTCTTATAAAAGATATCTAAAGTTCATATGTCCTTATCAAAATTATTGAACAATACTGATTTGCAAAGCACTAATTTTATTTTCTCATATTCATCTGTACTTTTTTTATTCGAAAAATGTTTCATTTCACGAAAAGCACTATCGAAATCGTGTCACATTAGTTAAGTTACTTCTTTTCTTTGATTCATATCACCGTAATAATCTGACTTGCATTTTGTACTGCTACTGCAAGTGCAATATCAAATTTTTTCTTTGAAACGGAATCGCTACAATTGAAGTTTATGATGAGTGTGTGAATGATTGTTAAAAACTGGTTCATATTTGTTTCTTTCAGTGAACGTTTTCAGGTGCACAATCACGTTTTCTTCCATCAGCTACATACTCACACTCCTTTCCAAACACATAGAAAGAGTCATGACACCATGCATCCTTCTCATGTTCATAGCGCCAATATTTACAGCGAAACCCAACTTCCGAGTTCCAAAAGTTAGATTCTTATCCTCAATCAACTTAATGCGACAAGAATTAGATGGTGAAACTATGTAGCTGACTAAATTTTCGGGATAGAGGGGACTTAATTTAAACAGCTTCTTGGAAATCTCCCAAATATATATGTACTTGTCAGTTCACACAAGCAAGCAGACATGCCACGAAACATACAAAACTTATGCTATTGCTTATAATTCTTTCTGAGGTCAAGGGTATATAGAGTATATTGGGTAAGGTTGCGGATAATTAGAAGTGAAAATCAAAATTATGAAGGAATTCTATTTAGAAATATGAAGATTGAGTGATAATCGATCCTATGGAGACATTCTATGATTCCGAAATAAAGCTTCACAAAGATGTTTGAATACATAGAACGCTTTAGATCATATTAGAATGTAACAAGAAGCTTTTCCTCTTTCTTAGTACCCCTAAAAGATCAGAAATAAAGCTTTCATTTCTGTTATTTTTGAATTTCATCTTGGGAAACGTATTTTAAATCAAATTTACATTTTTAAATCGTAAAAACCTGAGCAGCTGCCTAATTCGACTTATAATATAAATGAAGATCGAGAAAAAAACACAGCACTCATGTTAGCAAAAGAATAAAACTTTTTCTTCGTCACTTATCGTTAATTATAAAACATAAACCATGGAGGCTTTACTGTAAAGCTAGGCAAAAAATTTTACTTTTTTAGCTATTTATTATTTATGATAAAAGCTATAAATGGTGATGACTTTACTGTAAACTTACGCAAAAATTTTTACTTTTTTCGTCGTTTATCATATATTATAAAAGCTATAAATGATGAAGACTTTACTGTAAAGTTAGGCAAAAATTTTTACTTTTCTTGCCATTTGTCATTTACCATTTATGATAACAGCTATAAATGATGAAGACTTTACTGTAAAGTTAGGGAAAAAATTTTCTTTTTTTTTGCCATTTATCATTTATTATAAAAGCTATAAATGTCGATGACTTTACTGTAAAGTTAGGCAAAAAGTTTTACTTTTTTTGCTATTTATCATTTCTGATAACAGCTATAAATCATGAAGACTTTGCTGTAAAGTCAGGCAAAAATTTTGCTTTTTTTTGCCATTCATCATTTATGATAAAAGCTATAAATGTCGATGACTTTGCTGTAAAGTTAGGCAAAAAGTTTTACTTTTTTTGCCATTTATCATTTATGATAACAGCTATAAATGATGAAGACTTTAATGTGAAGTTAGGCAAAAATTTTTACTTTTTTTGCCATTTATCATTTATTATAAAAGCTATAAACGATGAAGACATTACTGTAAAATTAGCCAAAAATTTTTACTTTTTTGCCATTTATCATTTATGGTAAAAGTTATAAACGGTGATGAATTTACTGTAAAGTCTGCGTCACTTATAGCTTTTATCATAAATGATAAATGATAAATGGCAAAAAGAGTAAAAATTTTTGCCTAACTTTATAGTAAAGCCTTCAACATTTATAGCTGTTATCAGAAATGATAAATGGCAAAAAAAGCAAAATTTTTGCCTAACTTTAGAGCAGTCTTCATCATTTATAGCTTTTATAATAATTTATCTAAATGGGTGCATGTATATTTTATTTTTTTTAGTTATTTTCGAAATGATTAAGCACTTCCGAAAGTGCATTTATGTTATAATTCGAATTAGGCATCTCATACAGATAGGTTAGGGCCTTAGTTCCTTTTTTGCGAAAAAAAAATGAAAAATATTTAGCACTAGTTTTGTTCACCTTTTAAAAACGTTCGGGACTGAGCCTCTCTAGCCTAAAATTCTGGTTACGCCGCTAAATTTACAAAGTGCCACCTTCTCTCGAAAATCCTGGATCCGCCACTGCTGTAGGTTCACGCAATCAGTGAGATATTAGTACATATCTGGAAGAAAAAATGGCTTTTAAAACATGTGAGCGGAAAATTTCACGAAGCCTCTCTTTCGAACAGAAAAAATGTTGACGAGCCGGCGAAAAAGAAAAGTTTAATCTTATACTTCATCTGATAAGGACTTACATATGAGACCACCTACTCTAGTGACGGAGACGAAATTAATATTTCTAAATAGAATATCAAGACATTTTATATGGAAATATAATAATGTTCTACTGACCTCATTGGTGTCAATGATTCCGACGGGTACTTTTGCTTTGTTTATTCCCTCGACTGTTGGGAGGGTAATATGAATTAAAATGAGTTTGTGTGTGTGTTTGTGTCAGGGTCAAAGGTCAAGAGTCAAAAAAGATGATCAAATATGAATACATCGGAATTTCAGCGAATCGGGTTTTTCATATTAGGGTTTATGCCAGTCAAGTTTTTCGTCCTAAGATTTCAGCCAATCAGAGGTTTTTATATTAGGCTTTCAACCGGTCAGATTTTTGCAGGCTGGAGATAAAGGCTGACAAAAGTCAATCTGGATCGATGAATCCGAATCTGAAGTCAGTTTCTCAAAATTTTGAGTTGAATTTTTAGAGTCAAAGGAAAAGTTTTTTTGAGAAAATAATGATATTTTCTCGGTTATAGAAAGGGTTATATGGAATAAAATAAGTTTTTGTGTCTATCTGTGTGAGAATGAAAGGTGAAACAGGTATTTAGCAGTTAAAGTGCACTTTGACAAAGAATTGCTAGGTTTACAATCTCTTACTGAAAAGTAAGGTTTATCTTCAATTATTTTACAAAACGGCCGAGCAGTTTCTTCGACTTTTACGATTTAAGAGATTGAAATTTGCGTCAGTCATTGTGATCAAGCTGGTAGATCAATTCTTTCGATACCAACACATGTGGAATATATTTCTGTCTTTTACAGTCGAGGGTCAAGTGAGTCGAACTGACGTACGTTACTTATTTGTTTTGAACAGCAAATTTTAGTCAAAAAAATTAAACAAATCAAAATTTGACATTCATTTTGTTGAGGAAAAAACTTTCGGTAAAGAAAAGTATTCTATACATAGTTGCAACTTAACTCTTCACTTTATCTTCAGATCTTTTTTTCTGATGTTGATGGCTTTAAATACAGTCCTAAAATGGAATTTTTTAAGATTGATTCAATGACATGTTAGCTTTGGCCTTGGTGTAAGTGTAAAAATTCTATTCTTCGAGTTTGTTCATATTTGCCTCGATAACAATTTTTTTGTGGCTTCAAAAATTGACCGAGAAAATATTTAAAAATGTACGTCTAATAGAAGTTTTTTTTTTATCGATCCAATGGTAGTACCTTGTTTATGGCTTTTAAGTTCAGAAGCGGTGTTATTCATGAAATAAACATTTTTTGTTTGCTCTGCAGCTATTTTTCGAGATTGGTTGAGAGAATGTGGAAACGAGAAAAGTTTCACATAGGAAAATGCCAAAAGGAGAATAGCGAAAAGAAAAAAGTCAAAACAGGGAACGAATCCATTTTGTTGATAATAAGTAAACCTTCTAGATCTTTTACGATTTCATATGGAGAAAAAACATAAATAGAAGGCGATAGCAAAGTAGAATTTCTTTTTTTTCCAAGAATACTGTTGATCGACCGGACAAGAGTCTTTTTATATAAACTTAGTTTTTAGGAAATTGTCTGGTCAAAATACTAAATTACAGTTGAAAGAGTTTGTACCTGAATAATTGTCTAGAAGCAGCCACTTCAGTTCTTAGTTTCGTAGAAAATATGTTCGCATTTAATGACTTGTTTCTTTACAGTATCTTTATTTTTCAATCTTTTCCTTTTTGGTGTTTTTCTTTCGATGTTTTCCATCAAGATCAAATGTTCTTGGATCCTGCAAATGCCAGCTTTGTGATTTCAAACAAAACATTAAAAATTTAAATCGATTTGACGTTTCATTAAAGAGAAAATAAGTCTCGACAGCTTTTTAATGAATTTTTCACTGTGTATTATTTATTTCAGTTGATATTTGGTTTTGATAATTTGGTCTTGAATAACTGTAAAAAAAAACATCTACTTGATATCATCCTGTCAGAGGATCGACAAAATGCATTGTCTTCTTCTTAGAAGAGTTTTAATTATTTATAAAAACTTGATACTGCTATACTAATATAGATGTGCGAAGAAATTGCGTTGGCGAAGTCATTGACTGAGACAATTGTTCGATTTATAGAATGAAAGGAAAATAAGTGTGGGTGTGTGATGTGGGATGCATATGCATATGTGAGCGTAGGTGAACACCTACACCCACACGCACATCCTTATGTTCAGAAGAAAACCAAACATCGCTTTTTTCAAACCGTGTTCTCTAATCAAACATGAGATTACTATTAGATCTGTAAATTTTTTTTAAATATCTGAGCCTCCTCAGACCTAAGGGCTCCGCCATCTATGGAGACTAGAAATAGTTTTCGATCTTACAGGCATTGATGAGACGAAAATAAAAAAGCTTGTGAAGTCAGCCATGTCTTGATGTAACCATACAAGGCTTCAGACTGCCAACCAATGTCTCTGAGTGACCACGAAAAACTTTAAAGCACAGGATGATTTGCGAGAGGATGAGAAAGAAAATTTTCAACCGCTGCCTTAGGTGTGCGCTGCGTCTAGAAGCTTCACCCTTCGATGAATGTCTGTATGTGTAAAAGCGAGATTTTTCATCAAGAAAAATACTTACAAGCGAGAACGACATTTTTCAGGTAATGAATCCAGGCGTCAGCAAATCAGGAAAGCGGTTCAGGATAGTGATTCATCTCTCTGGATGATGGCGAGCACTTTTCGATCTCATAGAAGTGGGTGAGAGTAAAAGCAAAAAGCTTCAGACGAGCAATTCTGAGTGTCATGTAAACATGAGTGCGCAGAAAAGCGCCCTTCCAAACCTACAGGCACACACAAACCAATTTACTCCTACCTCCACACTCACACATCAGAACACCACACGCACTACACTCCACACGAACACCGCCACACTTTTACACCCACACCTATATCTTCCGATACACCGCCATACAACATTCACACTCATCCATCGACACCCGCATGCTCCATCCCTCCGGACAGAAAAATATTTTTGAGGGATAGAAATTGTTACAGCATTGATGATTGTCTCACACCCTTGTTAGAATCTTCAGAATACCGATCAATGTTTTCGGGTGACAGCGAAAGGGTGTGTGTGTGCGTCTTTTCTTTAGTAATCCTACACACTCACACCCTTCTCTCGTTAACGTCCGAAATATTCCTATCACAAAAGGTTGGTACAAGAAATAGCTCGAAGCTTCAGAAGATTAATCGCGATCGAGTATGGCTTGTACGTGTGGATGATCGGGCTTTGTCTTCACCCACATCCATACTCATCAAAATAGATTGCTTTTCTCGCGACGGAATTGAATGCGATTTCGACTGCTTACTGATTATGTTTACTAAAGGAGTATTCATATTGAATGAAGCCACTGTTTGAAGACTGGGCTCTCACGATTTCACTTGTGAGGAGGACTCTTCAGTACACTGACTATCTATTAACTCCATCAGAAGATAATTATTACCTATAAGATTGAAAAAGCGCAAAGTCAAAATAGCTCATCGACTTCTATGATGCCGTTCAAAATCAATTGATGTGATCCTGAATTGGGTATTGTGGATAAAGAGAATAGATGAAGTGACGAAGGATTTCGCAGAAATTAGTGTTTTTAAGATTTAGACAGCCAATACGAATGGAATAAGCGAGTTAATTGTTGTTGAGATTTGTGTGCAAGTGTAATCTGCTGGCTCTGGAATAATGAAAAATACGTATGATTGCTAGTACCTATGCAAATTTCTTCGAAAAAAAGGGGAAAGCAGCGATTGAAAATGGTGAATATATCTGTAAATGGAAGTGTGCGTATAAATAGAAAAGATCTCAGTCTATATCACATTGAATGCTGACATCATCAAGTTCTCTAATCTGAATGTTTTAGAACATAACTTGGCAAAAGTTGAACAAAAATATTGTTTTTCTGAATACATACTTCATGGCACAACATACTTACAACGGGAGAAGTCAAAGAGTTCGCTTTCGCGATAATACTGTTGAGATACAGGCACGTATAGTTCATAAGATCGAATACTTGTATCTGAAAGATGTTCAACGACGGTTTCCGTCTGTGACTATATTGTGTATAGACA
Source organism: Rotaria sordida (assembly GCA_905250125.1). Taxonomy (NCBI): domain Eukaryota; kingdom Metazoa; phylum Rotifera; class Eurotatoria; order Philodinida; family Philodinidae; genus Rotaria; species Rotaria sordida. The sequence continues at coordinate 7,439 of CAJNOL010003735.1, forward strand.
ATGTACAGCAAGCCTTTGTCCACGATGAACATGGAAATGAGTTGGAACCTTTGCGTATTGTTGCGCGCGTTGGTCAAGTTATTGAAGCTCTAGAGCCTATAGCACCTTCAAATCGGGATACTCATGGCTGGCAAGATCGGATTGAAGGCAAAATAGACCATATAGAAGTCACGACTGATCGTATCGACGCCAATACACAAGAAATGTTGCTTCAGATTAAGCAGGTGATGACGCAGATGTATGAGTTGCACGAATTTACTACACCTCGTTACTTTTTTATTTTACCGGCAAAGCACTGCGAGTTGGCATTGATGAACAACGTACAGAACTGGTTTCATCTTCATTACAAACTCTTTTTTCTATGCGAATGTTCAAATAACCCAAGTAAGATGCATGTCGCTCCACATGATGGTTATTCAATCAAAAAGACGAGGGATTTTATCATGAAATATGGACCGTATTTACGAACAACTTTAAACATTGTTCAATTCGTGCTCAGGACCGGAGGTTTGGTCATTCCACAACTGGGAAATGTGGCAACGGCGGTTGACAGTGCTTTACCTTCACAATTAAAGGTATCTGGGTCCTATCAAGCCGTGGAACAGCAATTACAATTGGTAAATAACTTAATCGATAAATTCGACAACGAACGAAACCAAGCAGCTTCTTCGGTACTTCGGCTTGAGAATACACAAGGGGCTTCACTTCGGAGTGCTGAACTAAGAGAACTTTACACATACTTGGAACTTATCGATAATAAACGTAGTCTTGGTAACTTGTACCGCACAGTTACTGTTGATGGCCATGTTCGTTGGGTGTGCCTCGAACACTATGATGACATAGGTTACAATAAGAGAATGCGTGAACATATGGACCAATTTGAAGCCATGGGAGGTAAATTCGATGAGAAAACCAAAGAAGCAGTTGTGACTCAGGTAAAAATGACCAACAAGAACGTCAAGATGTTATGTAAAGCCCTCACAAAAGGTTTCAATGTTGTGAAGCTGATATTTCAAGAGTGTTCGTTCTATGAAAATGATCTCGACACATTACTTGATATTGTCATTAATCGGTCTTCGGTTTGTTGTCTGCACATGATCGGTGTTGGCGTTCGTAATACTATCGGAAGCTTAAAGTATGCCTGCAAATATATGGCCACAGAGTTCAATAACGAATCATTCAAAGTTCGATTCGGCGATGCTAATCAAGATGAAAATACGTCGATGCTCTTTCGACTTCTGTTGCAAAACAAGACACGTCGAAAATTGGATTTCTCTGCGTGTGACTTTCTCTGGCATGAACGTGATCTTCGGCGGTGTCTAGAGGTAAATGGAATAGTGACAGGATTGATTGTGGAGTATTCCAACAATATTGATCTCCTCGATACTATATTTACTTTGAAAACAAACACACTATATCAACTAAAGCTAACTCATTCACTGTGCATGCCCTCAACATTAACTCATTTCTGTAAAATGTTGAAGACAAATAAAACACTTGTTGAAGTCGATCTGATGGATCACTTTGGTTTTGCAGACGAAACTTTCGTTATTGATCTTCTGGACACATTTAGAGGATGCAAGTCAATCAAATCTCTCAGTCTGCACGTTCAAAATATACAACCATCGAATCAGAAAGAGGTTCATTTAACTAAATCATTGAGAAATTATGAATTTATATCACGTCTCTGTATATCTACATCAATCATCTCACACAAACTCACAGAAGCATTTCTTCACGCTTCGAAAGAACGCAGTATCTTGACTCACTTGGAGTTTTATAATAGTCAAGTGACAGACGATGATAAGAAGGTATTGCAATTGTTGCAGGATGATGGAATCTTGACTCAATTGATCTTCTCTGAACAAACACGTTGGCAGGTGATGCTTGAGGAAGCATATGGGCCACTACGGAAAGGTAAGCGCTGCAAATATTGAACTTTACCAGGAGAAATGTAGATGATTCATGGGTGTCAGTGATGCTAAGTGCTCGTAGATATTCACTTGTAGTCTTAAGAGACTATCTATGAGATAATCGGACGTTGTGAAACCAAGTCATATCTGCAAAGAATTCATTCACTTTGTTCTTATCGGAAACAAAAACGCAGTTTTTAATGTCCATAAATTTCAATTTTTAGTTTTCTATGTTGTATCTATCGCAAGTTCTCACAAACGAACTGAATGCAAGGTTTTTTGAAACAAAATATTCATTTACTTTTCCTCTTCAATAACATTGAACGAGTGTGATGAAGTTGTTTTCGATAGATCTCAATCTAATTACAAGATCGAAAAATATTTCAAATCATAGAGCGAAATTTGTGCTACAAAATTATAGATTTGACTTTTTCTTAGACGTCTGTCTTGAGACGCAATCATATGAACGACTATCAAAAACTTCTTCGCATAATTTTATTTGTTTGAATGCACCTTTTATTTCGTAATTCATTTGACAAAACATGTCTCAACGGCTCTAGAGAGACTAATAGAAAAATTATCCAACGAAGGCAAAGTAATTGATGTTTCATCTCAATGGCACACTTTTCCACCCATGCCAAATCAGGAAATAGGGTGAGTGTGGGTGATGTGTGCGTTTGGCTGTAGATTAGTGCAGGTTTTGACAATCGTCTTCTCTTTACCCACATACACACTCACACCCAGACACTCATTCAAAAACTAACGCTGAGAGCAACAACACATACACCCATGTCACATTCACACCCACAACTCACACTTACATACCCACCCTAGCCACCCACACCCATCTTTCTGTTTTCTTTTTCAAATCCTCGTCTACGGTGTGGCTGGATGTGAATATGAATGTGACAGTCTAGTCTTCATCCATATCCACACCCAAATATTACCAGGTTTTTGTCACGTTCGAACAAATTAGTCACTTGAGATTCATTGAAACGCAGGATCTTTATTTTGATCACTGGAGATCAATGGTTTCGATTATTAAAAACGAAAGAAAAAAAGATTTTCATTTCGAGTTGTACAAAGTATTTTTATAACCAGTAATCTAATAATAGTAATTATACTTGATAACTGATGTAATAATTTGTTTCTAGAAATATCTAGATAATGTTTCTTTCTTCGAAAGATAATACAATAGAGAAAAGAAAAATGAGAAAAAACATGACTGTTAAAATCAGGAATCATATTGACGAGAGTGCCTAGTTAAAAATAACAAAAAAAAATTCAATTTTATATCTCGTTCTTAACGAGGGCTAGAGCGATTTTAGTGCATTTATAATACTCAGTTTAGTTGTCGATCGTATGTCCGAGATTGGCATTCAGCCAACTCAGCCCATAACAAACCTCTTTTTGATTGTTCTGTCTGATCCAACTTAGAATCACACTAATAAAAGTATATTTGTTTCACAAAAAAAAACAAAGTATTTCTAAACGTTGGAATATCATGATCATAATCACTTCGATCATTTATTCGAACATCTGTCTTCCAGTCTCGAGCTGCAAAATCCATGTAAGAAATTTTGACGAAAACGCAGAATAAAAGTGATTATTTTTATGAAGTGAAAATCGATGAAAATATTGAAACTTGATCTTTTCGACTTTAAAGCTAGATTTCCACTGATTTTATTGTTTTCCAATACATTGTTATAGTTTTATCCATTGAAACTGTTGCTCTTTTTTCAATTGTTCAAAAAAGATTCAAATCAGATAAAATCTATCTTCAAAGTTAAAAAGAATCAATTTTTATATTGTAGCCATTCAATTACATAATAGTACCATGTTAATCGAGATTTTAGTTTAAAAAAAAAGATTAAAATCAGATGTTTTTCGTTTTCTTACATGAGAAATATTCCTTCAACAAAAGAAATAAAGTTAGCATACTAATATATACACTAAGACAAAAACTAATCCTCGTGAAAGCTGAGAACTTTCGTTTAGAAAAAGCTAAATTTTTAATAAAAGTTTTTCTTTAGTCAAAGGGCATTTTGTTTTTTTTTCGAAAAGAGGAACTTTGAAACAAGCAAACCAAAACATAATATTCGAGTTGATCTCTTACTTTGATGCAATATCATTATGTTTGTCCCTTACTTATTTCTAATAGCTATGTGTGCAATCATAGAAATTTTCTCAAATGTTTTTTATTTTGTTATTCTTATCCCAAGAAGGATCTGTTACTGATTTATTTAAGAATAAAATTATTGTATTTCCATCTCTACATGAACAATCTTTTCTAATTTTTGAAGATTCTATAGTCACAGAAGAAAAGAAGACAAGTCGGATGTGTAATAGCCATACAACAGAAAATTGATTATGTTCTTTCTTATCGTCATCTTGTAAACGACGAAACCATGTTAATTAAACAGAATCTATTGTATTATGTAAGAGTAAATGAACCTTCTCTATTAATAACTAAGTACTTTTATATTGATCATAATGAAGGAGAAATCGTTGTGGTTCTGTGTCTACATTTGCTGATTTCGCTCAAAGATGAGAAGAATCAATACACATTATGTATTCAAACAGAGAATATTTTGTTTTATTTTTTCTTCTCTTCTGTAACATCAGAGAAGAAGCTCTTAAAAATATAAATTTTATGATTGAAACATTAAAGTACAAAAAAATAACGACTGTTTTATGAGTTAGTTTTGCTTCGATCTCACGTGACAGTGTTCTTTTAATCGTCATGTCTTTAGAACACTGGAATATATCGACTATTGTACATTTCTACGAAGTTTATTTTTTAATGACTCAATCATTTATGTATCGACTGCAATATATTTCTTTTCTTTTCTCTTGATTTGCAGTAGATAGTAATTAGATCAGTAACCGAAAGCGAATGACTGAATACGAGTTCGTCTTTAGACTGGTAGTGTTTTCATCGAAATTGTAGACACATGTGAAGCGATCAAACGATGTTATCAATAATGTCAGCTTTTCATCTATCTATTTATTGTCGAAAGAAGAGTAGAATTAATTTCAATTATATATATTTCATACGTTTCGGAAGTCATTTTGTTTTTTTTTCTATTTGTTGACTATACATATCAATTTGAGCAAATAGCAAAGGTATATTTTTTTAAATCTAACATCGAAATTGTTATTGAAAATTTATTGTATTCAACTGATATCTTTGTTAAACAGATACAATATTAACAAAGAAAATATTCATATAGTTTTATCTAATTTTCATTTTTTTCATAATACATATTTTTTATTTTAAACAAGTGAAAACAAACAACTAAGACACAAGCTATTTTAACATTAGAATTCATGAGAAGATATAACGCACATTCTCAGAAAAAATGATCTTAATTCAATATAATCACTTTTGTATGATAGTATCTATGTTACAAATATCTATATTCTTTATATGTATGTGCAACTGCAGATATTCGACAAATACTTGTTATATGAGTTTCCTAAAGCTAGAATCATTTTCCCCGTCTATTTTTGCATGTTATTCAACGTTGTCTTTTTCAATTGCAGATTGACCTCGAGAGAAAAATCCTATTCCTGAGATTTACGGTAACTTGAAGTAGAGTTTACATCACTTCTTAGAACAATTCATCTAAATTCAAATTCGAACAGCTAACACTAACGTAATATGATTGTTCCCTATCAAGAAATACAGTCCATTGAGGATCGGAACCCATCAAAAAATTTAAAACGAAAATCTAGATATCCGAATATATTATTACGATTTTTTTTTCTTTAAAATTTCGTATGGACAGGTTACGTTATTAGTAAAAATATTAAAATAATCTTATCAAATTTGCTCCTCATTCTTTTTCATTACACATATTGTTATCTTAACCATCTAAAAAAACAAAATCTAAACCTTTTTTTCTAGCTTTAGACTTTGTAAGACCATAGGAATAAAAATGACTCACAGTAAGTGTGCGATTAACATTTTTCTCATTCTAACAAAAGAATTTGATCGAAACATTTTAGCATGTTGTCTAATAACGCACATTCTTTATAATGATGCCAACTGAGTATAATCAATTTCAGATGATAGTTTACATGTTATAAATATATTTTTTCGATGTCTGTCCAACTTCCTATATTTGAAAAATACAAAAAGAAGCAAAATGGTCCGAAATCTATGAAATAATCTTTATACGATATATATGTTACTTTCGAAAATGTGCATTAGTTAGATCAGCTTTTTTAAAGGTGGAAGACTATTAATCGTATATTTTTACATATTATTAAACGTTCGATCTTTGAATTTAATGTTTGCGTAGACAGAACAATCAGATGTTCCATAGATTTGGATTGCTTGTAGTACCATTTAGATGAGTTCTTAGAAGAATTCAGTCTTGTTACCATTTTGTAACAAATGACTTGTTACTTTGATATTGATCTGTATGAACGTAAATAAAATTTAAAATTTGAAAATTTTTTCAATTTGATATACGTTCTTACAGATCAATATCAAAGTGATAAGTCATTGGTTACAAGATAGTAACAATTCAGTCAAAGTAGACTCTTCAAGAAAAAATGCGATAAAATTCTATTAAAACACCATTCTAGCAATATCTTTCACCTGTCAAAATAGAGAAAATTTTTTATAGATTGACGCATTTTCACCCTTTTTCAGCACAAACTTCACGACCATCATCCCATGTTGAAAAGCTAGAACTCATATTAACGTGGAACTATTAGCTAAGAAACATTTTTATGTGTATTTTTCTAAACAACTGTTATTAAGTTGAACAATCATTCGTTTTTTCTTATTCTCCGTGAAGCAATTCAACTCATTTAGACAGAGAATCTTCAATTCAATTACTTGTGTTTATATAAACACACCTAATGTGAAAATTATTATTTATCGACTGCTCTCATTGATTTCAGCAGAATGACTAGACATTTTTTAACAATCATAGAAAAATTGGATATTCTTTAAGATGTACGACTATTTCTTTCTTTATATGTACGAATTGATGCCGATTTCTATTATCTATTTATTTAAGTTTAAATTTGATTCTAATCTACTTGCGATATAGCATAGTTATCGTTATATTTTTTTTTCGTTTCATGTTTCTCATACTTGTACGATCATAAAAATTTCCAAGATGCTTTATTTTCTTCTATTCTTATCATATTAAGTATCTGTTGCTGATTTATTTGAGAATCATTAAAAATGAGAAAAAAGAAACAATATACGATTGAATATTTTAAAGTTCAGCATTGTTATAAACAGAAACAAATCGAATAGTGATATAACAGACTCAGTAAGAGACGAATAAATAGATTATGCATCAAAGTTGAGGCAGTCATATGATTTACTAACTCTTTTTTTGCAATGAGTCATAAGAAAAATTTTGCAACATGTTCAAGATACAATTTCCCTCTCAAAGAAGCAAATATGAATATAAATTTTATGATGAAGATATGAACATTAAAAAAGTAAACATTTTTATGAGTTTTTTTGTTCGATTTCGAGAACTTGAAGTTTGTAAAAAGTACATTTTAATAATCCAATCGTTTATTTACATGTTAAAATGTTTTTTTTCCGTATTTCCCTGTTGTTTTAAATGAAGGTAAATACAAGTTTGTAAAGAATTCAATTATGCATCTATCAAAAACAAATTCTGACTATCTAATTAAGATTCACACGTTCTAAATTACGCATAAAATCTATATATCCATATGTTATCCTATGGAGAGCGTCGATTGGATTAGTATTTCTCTTCTTAGCATTTCGAATTATAAGTCACTAGCGGAAGCACTCAACGTTGTCCGGAAAAGTTCAGTCTTAATATATGCCAGCAAAACTCCTATTTCGCTCGAGAACATGTCAGAAAACCTAATCAGTAGGAAGTAGACACGCATAAAACTCTATTTTTTGTTCCGGTCCTGGTTATGGCTCTTGGAATTATTTTAAGTCTCAGCCACGGCTACTCTCGCTCTCGGCGGATATGAAATACTGACATTAAAAAATCGGTTAGAAGTGAAGGATTCTTCGTCCTTACGTGTCTAGATCAAGAAGAACTTGATGAAACTTATAAGTTTTATCGACTTTTTATCTTGGCCAAGCATTTATAAGAGCATATACCCATCTCGATCGACTTCGGTCGTACTTGGTCACGTTCCCGGTTCCGGAGCTGTATCGTTGTATTTCTAGTGGGGAGCCCACATGAACAATCGATTCTTCGACAGCGTTGCAAGAAAAATCCGTTTTGATCGAAACTAAGCACAACGACACATCTAATTGATCTAGAACGTCACATTTTGTACTACTGAAATCACACTGAATTCCAATCGATTCCAAAGAAAGATAGACAGAAATATTTTCGTGGGACAGATCCTTTAACAATCTAAGGAGTCGATATCTATGACGCACAAATTTTCAGCGTCATAGACTATTTATTCGAAATTCCCGCCTCACACGATCTCCAGAGATCAACTTCGCCAAAAGCTGGATTTGTGTATGACATGGGTCACCATTGATATTCGCCTTCCCAAAAACTCGATTCCTATCGGTTTCGGACCAACCAATCAGATTTGAAAACCTGCAGTTCCATGTTTTTCTGTGTGTTTACAAAGTGCTACTCAATAGTACTTCTATAGTACCAAATATTACAATCTGATTGGTCAGCAACATAGGTATGCTTTTTGGGGGCGAAAGACCAATTGTTTTTGCAAAGAAAAATAGGTGTTGACCTTCTCCTGGATGAGAGGAGAATTCCTGGAAAGTTTGATTGCATTCGCTCATACGGTGTGGAAATGCATAAAGAACAGATAAACAGATAAGCATCCTTCTTTATATATAAGATCAAATTCTATAGATCCATCCGAATTGTCCTATGACGTGAAAAGCATCCTCAAAGTTCTCCAACAACAGGGATTAGATTTGACATCTTCATAACAAGATGCAAATAGAATCTTCTCAGGATTTTCTCAATTTAGGAGTTTTACATAGTTCTTCTTGTCTGATGTTCATGTAAATGATCATCCTACAAAAAGATTCGGCATTCTTGCAATTTCGAATAAAATCCTCAGATCTCTATGTTTTTCTATCGAAAGCTTTCATAGAATTAGCATTACTCTTTCTTCGAGAACCTCCTTACAGCAGCCTCCACGTATTGTCTTTAGGGTCAAAAAGATCTTGGCGAAAACTAAAAGTGACATAGATGTAAGAATCGTTACCAAATCCTTTTTTCTCATAAGAAACTAGGAAAAGACTTCTGAATTTTTATCTGTGGAATGAGCATTCTCGAAGATGAATGTCATATTTGTAGCGCTTGCTTTCACGCGAGATGGAATCCCTTCGACAACGACGAATCCTTTTCTTTTTCGTTCATTGTAGTAATTCCCAATATTCCAGAGAAGGCGTCATGGATATTGATTAGGATCGACATTTGTGTACTAGGCAGAGATGGGTAACTACACTATGTCCCGCTCGAACTCCACGTAACTCCAGTCCTATTTTCTAAAACTCCACGTCAATTTCAACTGCAGTGTGTTCCGCTCCAACCCTACACCACTCCACTCATTTTTCATAAAATCCTACTCCAACTCCGATTAAACTTCAATTCCAGTTCGATTTTACAAAGCTGAACTTCTGCCAAAATACTCTTAAATACACATAAGTTTTTGAACTTAATTAAATCTACGATTGATATCAATTAGTAGCATATTAATTTATTGCTTTATAAACTTTCACATAAAATTCAGAGATAGGCAGCATCAACTTTGGAGTTGGAATTGCGCATCTCTGATATCAACCATTCCAAAATACTTACTCTTCAGATCCTCCTGAACATATTCATAACATGCGAGCTTACAAAAGACTTCTCAGAACAAGTACTACATAAGGATTATAGCATGATCCTCATAGAAGATACTCATTATTTTTAGATTTTCAGATTTTGACAGAGTATCTTATTTAGTCACCAAGATTCTGTTCTAGGACCCTAATACAATGGTTTGAAGATGGTGTTCATCAAAAGTTAAAAATAGCATCTTAGAACACTTTCTGCCTATCCCATTATCATCGCCCTTTTCAAAGCCCATAAAATCCATAGATCCCAATGTTTGTCACTGGAGAGCTCGGTTCGGATTGACATCCATCTTTTCAGCATTTGCAAAAGTAGAAGCCCTCTCAGATTACATAGATTCGCGTGGAATCCTCTCAACTTTGTTCAGTTTCGCCTGTATCCAAGCCTTCTCATGATCTTACTCAGAATACATCACGGTTGTTCTTCGAACAGCTTCACATAACTTATCAAAAGCCTTATAAAATTTCACCGGCATTCTCTATGCAAATACTTAGGAGATTCTTCGGCAGATCTACATTCATCATACAGAAAATCATGTATCCTTAAGGTTTCCTAAGAAACATAGGGATTAGGTTTGATATTTTGTTGTTCAACGATTCGGTATTCTTCTCACAAGATACAGATAGAATCTTCTCTCATGTTCATATAAATGATCATTCTGCCAAAAACATTCTGAATTCTTGCAATTCTGAAAAAAATCCTCAGATCCTTATGTTTTTCTATCAAAAACTTACATGGAATTAGTATTACTCTTTCTTGGAGAACCTTCTCACAACAATCTCTATGTGTTATTTTTATGATCAAAAAGATCTTGGCAAGAACTAGAAGTAATATAGATGTAAGAATCGTTACCAAATCCTTTTTTTCTCATAAGAAACTAGGAAAAGACTTCTGAATTTTTATCTGTGGAATGAGCATTCTCAAAGATGAATGTCATATTTGTAGCGCTTGCTCTCACGAGAGACGGAATCCCTTCGACACCGACGATTTCTTTTCTTTTTCGGTCATTGTAGTAATTCTCAATGTTCCAGTTGATGCCCGATGGGCACAGAAGGGAGTGACTGTTGCTGGAGGCCATGGAAGGGGTAGTGGCACCAATCAACTCAATCAGCCTTTCGGAATCTTCGTTGATGATGATCAAACAATGGTCATCGCTGACTACTGGAATCATCGTATCATCCAATGGAAGATGGGTGATACGAATGGACAAGTTGTAGCTGGTGGCAATGGCCAAGGAAATCGATTGGATCAATTGAATTATCCAACTGACGTGTTGATCGACAAAGAGACGGATAGTCTCATTATTTGTGGCCGAAACAATCGACGAGTCGTACGATGGTCTCGTCGCAGTGGTACAACTCAAGGAGAAATCCTCATCAGCAACATCGGTTGTTGGGGATTGGCCATGGATGATCAGAGATATCTCTACATCTCTGACGTCGAAAAACATGAAGTAAGACGATATGAAATAGGAGACAAGAATGGAACTCTTGTAGCTGGTGGCAATGGCGAAGGTGCTGATCTCAATCAACTCAACTGTCCATACTACATCTTTGTCGATCAACAACAGACTGTCTATGTATCAGACAACTTCAATCATCGTGTAATGAAATGGAATAAAGGTGCAAAAGAAGGAATTGTCGTCGCTGGAGGCCAAGGCTATGGGAATGCTCTGACACAATTGTCGTATCCTTACGGACTGTTCGTCGATACATTGGGTACCATCTATGTGGCAGACACATTTAATAACCGAGTAATGCGTTGGCCTAAAGGAGCGAAACAGGGCACTGTCACTGTGGGCGGAAATGGTGAAGGAGCAGGAGCAAATCAGTTTCACTATCTCCGAGGTTTATCCTTCGATCAACATGGCAATCTCTATGTCGTCGATCTCGAGAATCTTCGTGTTCAACGATTTTCAATCGAATAGACTCAAAACGATGAATTATTTTTTTTGCGTTCCTCTCTTTTCAAATAAATTGCATTGGATTGATGAAATAAATGTCTATTGTATTCATGCGTGCGACCAGGAACCATCCTGGTGGAGCCATGGCGAGCGTAACGTTCATGCACGCACAGGACAGACTCATATCATTCATACTCTCCCCGCGAGAGATATGTTAATGAGTCTGAATAAGCCTGGTCGTGTGCCACGAACACTAAGACGATTCCTGGCCGGATTTTTAGGGCCTACCCGGAAGGCCTATAACTAGCGAGGACCTAATCTCAATGAACATAACTCACCCCTTCCCCCTACTAACACTCTTTTCTCAGTCACTCTATCCCTCTCCTCAATCTCAATACTACACTATCTAACCTCATCCCCCTCTTCCCTGTTCTCATCTAAAAAAAAAACATTACTCATCCTGTTTTGATGTTGATTACGACGTGATGATATTGAGAACTCGAAAGAAAAAGAAAAAAAATTAATTTAATGTTATATAATGGAAAAAAAGGAGTTAACTCACCCCACTGTTATCTTGTCATAGCTGAAAATATTCATCGAACCTACGATAAAAGAAAAAAAAATTAATTAAAAAGATTATAGGAGGTCTTACTTCACCATCCTTATAATCGTTAAATAAAAAAAAGAAAAGAAAATTAATACTGATACCTACATTTTTTTTTATTGTATGGCTTGATCTTGATTTAAGTAATTTTGTATCATCGAGGCCAATCTAAAACAGAAAAAGAAAAATGATTATTATTTGATTCAAAAATTTGAATGGTTTTACTTAGGAAATCATTCCTCTCTTCACATATGGGTAATTCCGTGAGGTTCCTACCACCGTTACATGAAGTATCTCCAATTTGCCTTCAAATAGCATCATTCGATAGAACTTTTTATGCTGATCATTTT